>PVKB01000919.1:311566-543166 GCA_004027205.1 Ctenodactylus gundi | reverse complement strand
GAAATGGAGGATTCTAAAGGAAGACCCTGGTTGCAATTCAAGTCGGGACCCACCAGGCGGCAGCACTGGGATCCTATAAAGGCAGGATTCCAAAACAGGCCCCCTGGTTGCAGTTCATGTCGAGGATCACCGGGGGGCAGCACTGAGATACAGGTAAGGCAGGGTTCTAAAGCAGGCCCCTGGTTGAAGTTCAAGTCGGGGCGCAACGCGGGGCAGCACTGCGATCCCAGAGAGGCAGGATTCTAAAGCAGGACCCGGTTGCAGTTCAAGTCGAGGACCACCGGGGGGCAGCACTGTGATCCCAAAAAGGCAGGATTCTAAGGCCGACCGCTGATTTCAGTTCAAGTAGGGGCCCACCAGCAGGCAGCACAGCGTTCCCTAAAAGGGAGGATTCTATAGCAGGCCCCGGGTTACACTTCATGTCGGTGCCCACCAGGCGGCAAGCAGGGCGATCGCAGAAAGGGAGGGTTCTAAAGCAAGACCCTGGTTGCAATTCAAGTCGGGACCCACCAGGGGGCAGCACTGCGATGCCAGAATGCCAGGATTCTAAGGCAGGCCCCTGGTTGCAGTTCATGTCGGCGCCCACCGGGGGCAGCAGTGGGTTCCCTGAAAGGCAGGATTCTAACGCAGGCTCTTGGTTGCAGTTCACGTCTGGACCCACCGGGGGGCAACACACCGTTCCCTAAAAGGGAGGATTCTAAAGCAGGCGCTGGGTTGCACTTTTCGTCGGGGCCCACCTGGGGGCAGCACTGCGATTCCAGAAAGGCAGGATTCTAAGGCAGGCCCCGGGTTGCAGTTCAAGGCAGTGGCCACCGGGGGCAGCACTCCAATCCCAGAAAAGGAGGGTTCTAAAGCAGGCCCCTGGTTGAAGTTCAAGTCGGGGCCCACCGGGGGGCAGCACTGCTATGCCAGAAAGGCAGGAATCTAACTCAGGCCCCTGGTTGCAGTTCAAGACGGGGCCCACCAGGCGGCAGCACTGGGATCCTATAAAAGCAGGATTCCAAAACACGCCCCTGGATGCAGTTCAAATCGGCGCCCACTGGGGGGCAGGACTGTGATCTCAAAAAGGCAGGATTCTAAGGCAGACGTCTGGTTGCAGTTCATGTCGGAACCTACCAGGGGCAGCACTGCGATCCCAGAAAAGCAGGAATCTAAAGCAAGACCCTGGTTGCAATTCAAGTCATGGCCCACCGGGGGACAGCACTGCGATCCCAGAAAGGGAGGATTCTATCGCAGGCCCCTGGTTGCAGTTCAAGTAGGGGCCCACCAGGCGGCAGCACTGCGATCCCGGTAAGGCAGAATTCTAAAGCAGGCTCCTGGTTGCAGGCAGCATTCTGAAGCAGGCCCCTGGTTGAAGTTCAAGTCGGGGCGCACCGGGGGACAGCACTGCGATCCCAGAAAGGGAGGATTCTATCGCAGGCCCCTGGTTGCAGTTCAAGTCGGGGCCCACCGGTCGGCAGCGCTGCGATCCCAGAAAGGTAGGATTCTAAAGCAGGACCCTGGTTGCAATTCAAGACGGGGCCCTCCGGGGGCAGCACTGCCATCCCAGATAAGCAGGATTCTAAGGCAGGCCTCCGGTTGCAGTTCAAGTCAGGGACCACCGCGGGGTAGCACTGCGATTCTAGAAAGGCAGGATTCTAACGCAGGCCCCTGGTTACATTTCAAGTCGGGGCCCACCAGGGGCAAGCACTGCGTTCCCAGAGAGGCAGGATTCTAAAGCAGGCCCCTGACTGCAGTTCACGTAGGGGCCCACCGGGGAGCAGCACTGCGATCCCAAAAAGGCGGGATTCTAAGGCAGGACTCTGGATGCAGTTCAAATCGAGGGCCACCAGTGGGCAGCACTGCGATCCCAGAGAGGCAGGATCCTAACGCAGGCCCCTGGTTGCAGTTCATATCGGTGCCCACCGGGGGGCAGCACTGTGATCCCAAAAAGGCAGGATTCTAAAGCGGGCCCCTGGTTGTAGTTCAAGTCGGGGCCCACCAGGAGGCAGCACTGCGATCTCAGAAAGGGAGGATTCTAAAGCAAGACCCTGGTTGCCATTCAAGTCTGGGCCCACCGGGGGGCAGCACTGCGATCCCAGAGAGGCAGGATTCTAAAGCGGGCCCCTGGTTGAAGTTCAAGTCGGGGCGCACCGGGGGGCAGAACTGCGATCCCAGAAAGGCAGGATTCTAAAGCAGGCCCCTGATTGCAGTTCAAGTAGGGGCCCACCGGGGGGCAGCACTGCGATCCCATAAAGGAGGGATTCTAAGGCAGGACCCTGAATGCAGTTCAAGTCGGGGTCCACCAGGCGGCAGCACTGGGATCCTATAAAGGCAGGATTTCAAAACAGGCCCCAGGTTGCAGTTCACATCGCCTCCCACTAGGCGGCAGCCCTGTGATCCCATAAAGGCAGGATTCTAAAGCAGACCCCTGGTTGCAGTTCATGTTGTGGCCCACCGGGGGCAGCACAGCGTTCCCTAAAAGGGAGGATTCTAAAGCAGGCCCCGGTTTGCACTTCATGTCGCGGCCCACCCGGGGGCAGCACTGCGATCCCAGAAAGGCAGGATTCTAAAGCGGGCCCCTGGTTGTAGTTCAAGTCGGAGCCCACCAGGCGGCAGCACTGCCATCGCAAAAAGGGAGGATTCTAAAGCGGGCCCCTGGTTGCAATTCAAGTCGTGACCCACCGGGGGGCAGCACTGCGATCCCAGAAAGGGAGGATTCTAAAGCAGGCCCCTGGTTGCAGTTCCAGTCGGCGGCCACCGGGAGGCAGCACTGCGATCCCAGATACGCAGGATTCTAAGGCAGGTCCCCCGGTTGCTGTTCAAGTCGGGTCCCACCAGGGGCAGCACTGGGATCCCAGAAAGACAGGATTCTAAGGCTGGCCCCCGGTTGCAGTTCAAGTCGGGGCCCACTGGTGGGCAGCACTGCGTTCCCAGAAAGGCAGGATTCTAAAGCTGGCCCCCGGTTGCAGTTCAAGTTGGGGCCCACCGGAGGGAAGCACTGCGATCTCAGAGGCCTGGGCCTGGTACTGGGGCAAGTAAAGGAAGGGTGAACTATAAAGGGGCTGGGGGATAGTTCATTGTGCAGATCCTGAGTTTAATTCCCACTACTAACATAATTAAAAAGCACTATCAGTCGTTACAGAGATGCAGCCTCAAACCGTACGATGCACCTCTATACCTCTGCTAGAATGACTTAAAAAGTAAAATTTATTTTTTAATAAATGGCCTGGGTCCAGAACTGAGAAAATGGAAGCTAAACTGAAGAAAAGAGTTCATTTTCCCCAGAGTATTGTTTGAGCCAGTCTCCCTGTATTACCCAGGTTGTTCTCACGCTCCTAGCTTCCGACTTCAGCCTCCCACTTAGCTAATCCTACAGCAGGTGTCCACATGTCTGCCCAGTTATTTTTTTTTTTAGGCAAGAATATCTTGGAGGGCTGGAGGAATATTACAGTGCTTAGGGCAGACCACTAGCACAAGGCCCTGAGTTCAATTCCCAAGCACCTCATAAGCAGGGTGTGGCAGCACATGCTTTTAATCTCAGCATTCGGGATGCTGAGGCAGGAAGAATGCTGAGCTTGAAGCCAGGCTGGGCAGCATAGTGAGTTCAGAATCAGCGCGGACTATAGAGCGGATCCTGTCTTAGGGAGAGAGAGAGGAGAGAGAGAGAAGAAAAAAGAGAATGTATTGGAGAAATAGAGCTATAGAGCCAAGAGACCACTCTGGATGCCCAGTACCTTGACTTTCCCTGGCCGAGCTCTTCCAGAACCAGCCTCTCGCTGAGATGAAGTAGAAAAGATTTCCTCTACTGCTACTTCCATCTGAAAGGCAGCCCTGACATTCTGCCTCAGTAGCGGCTTGCTACCTGATGAGTAAGAGCAGCCTGTCCAAATGGACTTAGCTCTTCGCTGCCAGGCCCTTCAGCACGGGATTTAGGCATGATTAGGTTCCTTGACGAGAGTCAAAATTTTCTGCAGGGGAGTTCCCAAGAGAAAATAGAAAGGACAGATCCCAGAGTCAAGGTGGTAGGAGAAGAAGCCAGGATCCAGGGAGCCTGCCTCAGCCTGTATCCTTCCTCCCAACAAGTGCACCCTGCCTCAGCCTGTATCCTTCCTCCCGACAAGTGCACCCTTCCTTTTTGGTGGTTCTGAGTCCAGAGCCTATGCACTCGGCTACATTCTTTTAGGGAGGGTCTCACTAACTTGTAAAGTTTCCCAGGTTGGGCTAGAACTTGTGATCCTTCCGCCTCGGTGCTCAAGATTGCCATGACTACAGGCCCAAGGCTCCCAAGGGCCTGGCTATGACGCTACCTCAGATAAGCACACACCTAGACACAAGTCTCTGTCCACACCCCTACTACTCATCCACACGGCCTTCTACATCAGGAGAATGAGGGTTCCTTAGACTCACTTTTCTGCCATCTCATAGTAGATCATCCGGTCGTAGTTGCTGGTATGGTTCCACTCCTGCACAGCCCTCGGCAGTCCCTCTTCTAGGGTCATCGTGGGCTTCAGCCGGGCCAGGGAACGAAGCACTGGGCTAAAACCCACAAAGAGTCAGTCACACCCCAAAAATGTGCTCCCCAGACCGGATGCCCAGCTCAAGCACATCTCCCACGCTGCCATTAAGCCCGGCAGGATTCACTCTGACAAGAATTCCCAACGCCAACCGCCATCCAGTCACTGAGCCTCTCTTGCCTTTCTTCCCACTGAGATCTGCAAGCCACAAAATCAAACTAATGACTCTTCCCCCCACATTTTGAAATCATCCAGGGTAGGGCTGGGGGCATAAGTCTATAGTTAAAGCACTTGCCTAGCAAGCACAAGGTCCTGGGTTCGACTCCCCAGCACTACATTAACTGGACATGCTAGTGCACAGCTGTAATCCCAGCACTTGGGAGGCTGAGGCAGGAAGATTGCTATGGTTCATAGCCAGCCTGGGCTACACAGTGAGTTCAGGACCAGTCTGGACTGCAGAGTGAGACCCAGTCTCCAAAGGAAAAAAAAATTCAAAAGAAAACATTCATGTTCATAAATGATTTTCTCTATAAAGGAGGATTAACCCTGCTCAGAGTTTCCTTTTTTTTTTTTTTGAGACAGAGTCTTGCTGTACAGCTTCTATGCAATCCTCCTGCTTCAGCCTCCCTCCCAAGCCTGAGATTACTGTAAGCGTGTACCACCAGGCCCAGCTTATCTTAGGCTTCATATTCCATCTCTACAAATCCAGTGTGCTATCCACTGCTACAGAGCTCATTTTATTTTTATTTTGGACAGTACTTTATTTGGAATCAAGGACAGAGGGGTAACTGGGAAGAGGGGTTTCAAACTGCCCTATCTTACTTTTTTTTTCCTTTCTTTTCTTTTCTTTTCTTTTCTTTTTTCTTTTTTTTTTTTTGAGACAGGATTTGACTCTGTAGTCCAGGCCGGTTCTGAACTCACTACGTAGCCTAGGCTGGCCTCAATCACACAGCAAACCTGCTTCAGCCTCCTGAGTGCTGGGGTTATAGGCATGCACCACCAAGCCCACTTGATAGTTTACCCCCCTTTTTTTTTTTTTTTTTTTTAGACAAGATCTCACTCTGTAGCCCAGGCTGGTCCTGGGCTCACTATGGAGCCCAGGCTGGCCTTAGACTCATGGCAATCCCCCTGCCTCAGCCTCCCAAGTGCTGGAATTACAGGTGTGTGCCACTATGGCTGATTAAGGTGGTGCTGGAGAATTGAACTCAGGGCCTTGTATTTGCTAGACAACCACTCTAACCGCTGTGCTATTCCTTCAGCCCTAGTTTACATTTTAAAAGTGTTCACTAAGCCAGTTCTCCAACTAAGGATAATGTGGTGTTTTCACACACTGGTTTTGCAGTCTTTGCAGGACACCACCGCAAAGCCAGTACAGCACTAGGTCCTATGCCCTCACATCTGGAGGATTGCTCAGCCCTTTCTGGTCCAGAAGATACCAGAAGCCCAGCCTAAAGCAAGGGCTTCATTTTCTTTCTTTGTTTCTCTCTCTCTCTCTCTCTCTAAAGCCCAGGCTGGTCCTGAATTCACTCTGTGGCCCAGGCTGGCCCTGGACTCATGGCAATCCTCTTGCCTCAGCCTCCCAAGTGCTGGGATTATAGGCATGTGCTACCACACCCATTTTATGTGGTACTGGGGAATTGAACTTGGTTACTTGGTGCTTGACTTAGCGCTTGCTAGGTAAGCGCTTTAACCACTGAGCTATGCCTCCAGCCCAATTTTTACTTTTGATTCTGAGTCAGGGTCTTGCTAAATCGCTAAGTCAGCTAGGCTGGGCTCAAGCCTCAGCCTCCCTGAGTGCTGGTTTACAGGTCTGTGCCACTGGGCCCACCTCAAAATGGTTGCTATTTAATGACACATTTCTACACCAAGCACCCTACAAAGCACTTTTAACCTTCTCAGAGATCTTAAGGCAGGTGCAGTCACCCCCGTTAGATGACAGACATGAAGGGCAAAGGCGTCAAATGACAGGATCACAAGTCTATTATATGTCTCTGAGCCAGCTCCACGCAATGCATATGGCACTTTGACTCGGAGTACATTGCAGAAGGGACAGCACACACTAAGTCCCCAGGCTAGCTTGTGGTACAGCTCAGTGGTTGGTTAAAGGAGTGCTAGCCTAGTGTGTGAGAGGTCCTGGGTTCAATTCCCTGGCGCCACACAAAAATTACCCAGGCGTGGTGGCACTCGCCAATAACCCCGGCACTTGGGAGGCTGAGACAGGAGGATTGCTCCGAGTTTGAGGCCAGCCTGGACTATATAGTGAGGGCCAGCTTGGACTATAAGGTGAGACCCTGTCTCCCCCCACCACTGCCCCCCCCCCCCAAAAAAAGGAAAAAAACCTCACTAATAAAAGTAAAGGCCTTAGGCTGGCCCAGCCTGGTCCTGCCTCCTCCACAGGCCTGGGCCGGCACTCCTTCTGCCACTGGGCTGGTCAATTCAATGCCACGGGGTAGTGACATAGACCAGGAAGACCCAGACTCTTAGAGGCCAAGGGTCCAATCACTGCTTTCTGCAGTATTCACGTCTACAGGTGAGGATTACCATAGAAATGCTTGCCCTGTGTCACAGGGTTGTGACAGCCACGTGAGGAAGACACCTGGGAGCTTGTTAGACTGGGGAATAGGCTGGAGGCTGCACAGTACACTGTCCCTTCTCGGCATCCCTTCCCCTCGCAACCTGCCCTAGCTCTAGCACAGCGCTGGCTCCTGTGGCCACAAAGCTCTCTTTATTTAGAAGCTCCAGGATAATTTATTTTCAAGTCTTCCACTTACATGAGAAAGCAGGAAAGAGCTTCTGCATCGGGACTTTGGGGTAGGTGCCTCCAGGCCAAGGGTTTGTAACGCTGCCAGCGGCGGAAGTTCTCGTAAATGCCCTTGGAGGTAGAGACGAGTTGGCCCGATGAGGGCTGTCGAATGGCCACAGGACCTCCTTCCCTGGCTGCCACCTGTGGCCCTGGCCAAGCCTTTTCTGAAGGCACAATGGGTGCCAGATGGGCAGCTGGTGGTAGAGCCTGAGGAAGAAGGCCTGAGGGGGGCCCCTGGCTCACAGCAACAGCCGAAGTGGGCCGAAGGGCATTCACACTGGAGGCCGTCACATATTGAGGAGGAGGACCCTCACAGGCCCCACAGGGCGTACTCGAGGCAGTCCGATTGAGGGCTTTCTGAGTGAGAATAAAATTCTGAGCTTGAGAGGGCTCTGCTGGCCCAGCTTCTGTCTTGACTTTGACAATGACTTTGAGGGGGCCAACCCCACTAGGGCCAGAGCCTCCATCCGCTGTCACCATCAGTGGGCTAGGGAGGGTAGACAGCATCAGAGGGTTGCCCGGAGAGAATGCTGAGGCGGGCTGTGAGGATGGCTCCCACGGTGGCTGGTCTGGTGTGTCAGGAATAGGCGGGGGGAAGGGAAACGCCGTGAAAGGAGACAGGGCAGCACCAGGGTCCAGCCCTGGTAGTGGAGATGCTGTTGAGAAAAGAGAAGGGAATAGGGTGATCAGGCCGTTTGAGTTTCCCTTTAGTTCCGAAAGAACCAGAGCACTGATTCTCAGAAGGCGCAAATGCCCCTCAAGGGCTTTTGGTTTTTGTCTGTAGTCAGGATAAGTTCAAGGACCTTCACACTAGCTACATCCCAGCTTTTTTCTTTTCTTTTCTTTTTTTTTTTTTTTTGGAGACAGGGTCTTTTCAAGTTACTAAATTTTCACTAATTTGTGATTCTCTTGCCTCAGCCTTCCAGAGGGTTGGGACTACAGGTCATTTTTTTTGTTTTTGTTTTTTTTGAGGCAAAGTCTCAGGCTGTTCTTGAACTCACTGTGTGGTCCAGGTTGGCCTCAAACTCACAGCAATCCTCCTGCCCAGTAAGAATTACTGCACTGGAGAAGTTGCTCCCTTTTCAATAAGACAGACACTTGTCTGCTGAGAGCCAACCGCATCTCTGAGTCTCTAAGATCAATTCCGGATGACTTCCTGCCAGCCTCACAGGCACAGAGCTGATACCTGCTCTGCAGGGAAACCCCCACGTGAGCCTCAGGATAGTAAGACAGCTAGTCCAGAAAGAGCTGTGGCCTCCTCACAGCACTCAGGGCTCTTGGGAAGAGGCGATTTCAAAAAGATGGCTGATCCATCCTCTTCACCTTTTCCTTTTTCTGTTGTTCCATGCAATCTCCTCTCTTTCTTTCCTAATCTAACAGATCAGGTCTGGGGGTGTCACTCTTTGGTTAGTGCACTTGCCTAACAAATACAAGGCCCTGCACTGGATTCCCTAGGAGGACATAAGCCAGGTGTGGTGGTACACATCTGTAACCCCAGCACTCAGGAGTTCGGGGCAGGAGAGTTGCCCGTGAGTTGGAAGAAAGCTTGGGCTACACAGTGAGTTCCAAAGGACCAGCCCAGGTTACAGAAGGAGACCTTGTCTCATAAACAAAGCAACAGAAAGAAGACGCCATCAATGAGCAGGAGACATGACTCACAGACTTAGGAAGCTCATTCCTGAAAACACATCTCACCCGGTATTCTGCTTTTCCTACCAAAGAAGATTCAAGCACTCACTCCCAGCTGCTCTGTGGCCCCCACCACCACTCACAGCAGTGCAGTTCCCAGAAAAGGGATGTGGATTGGATATATAGTTCCCAGAAATATTGCTGTATAAGGGCCAGGAATAACTAGGGAGAATTAGATAAGGGCCAGGAAATGGGGAGGGGAGGGACGTCTCCAGAGCTTTAAGTAACCGATATATTAAGCCTCGGTGGTGCAAATGGTCCGTGGACCTTTTGCTTGGAGTGCCACAGATCAGAAGGCCCTGGCCCACTAGGAGCAACTGCAGTGAGCCAAAGCTAAGGGAGGACCATCACATGGCAGACAAAGTTCCTGCTGAAGAGCAGCGATGTGCACTTTAGAGTGTCAAAGACACCACCTATAAACACAAACGTTATGACTCAGGACCTGTCTTTCAGGATTTTCAATGATAATAATAGAATACAGTCTGCCTACTTTTTTGGTAATCTCTCTGTCTCCTCTCTCCTCTCACAAAGAAAATTCCAAGCTAGGCCTGGTGGTACAGGCCTATAATCCATGCATGCTGGGAGGCTGAGGCAGGAGGATCACAAGTTTGAGTGTCCCTTGAGCAATTCCGCAACTTAGTAAGACCTTGTCTCAAAATCAAAACTAAAAAGTGGGCTGGGGGTGTAGCTCAGGGCAAAGGCTCTGAACCGGATTCTCAATATTGAAGAAAAAAAGACTATTTCACTAACAACAGTGCGCTTCTTCACAACCATGAAGAGACAAACAATACGGGACAGACTGGTTCAAAACTCATCTCAGTCACAGACAGAGCGCTGAGATACCCTGTGAAGTATTAGACATAATGAAATGGGTCTCAGGTCTGGGTTTCATAAAAGGCAGAAAACCAGAATATTTCAGTGAAACCTCAGCTCTCCTGGCTGGAATGACTCAAGTCCCCGTTCTGACAGATCAAGAAAGATTGCTTCTAGAACTGAAAAAAGGGCTGGGCGTAGCTCAGTGATTAGAGTATTTGCCTAGCATACATAAAGCCCTTGATTCAATTCCCCAGTACCACATCAAGATTAGCTGGAGGTGGTGGCACATGCCTGAATCCCAGCATTCTGTGGCCGAGGCGGGAAGACTACCATGAATTCGAGGCCAGCCTGGGCCACAAACTGAGTACAGTAGCAGCCTGGACTGCAGAGTGAGACCCTGTCTCAAAACAAACAAAACTCCTACCGCAGCGGGTGGGGGTTGGGGGTGGGGCGGAAGGAGCCACAGCTCTGAGCAGAGGCCACTTGCAAGAAGATACATTTCTTTCTTTTTTCTTCTTCTTCTGTTTCTTCTTCTTCTTCTTCTTCTTCTTCTTCTTCTTCTTCTTCTTCTTCTTCTTCTTCTTCTTTTTGAGACAGGGCCTTGCTCTGCAGTCCGTTCTGGTCCTGAGCTCACTATGTAGCCCAGGCTGGCCTTGGACTCACAGCAATCCTCCTGCCTCAGCCTCCCAAGTGCTGGGATTACAGGTATGCACCACAATGTCTGATTTATATGGTGCTGGGGAATCTAACCCAGGGTCTTGTGTTTGCTAGGCAAGTGCTCTAACCACTGTTCCATTCCTCCAGCCCCCCTCGAGGATTTGAACAAGTGGCAGGGCCTGTCCTCCCCTTGCCAACTGAAGACTTACCACCATCAGAAGCCATCCTCTCAGTCCAGAAGCTCCCAGAATGACATAATCCGGTCCAGGACCCAGAGGGTGACCTGGCTCTAGCAGGCACACAGGTATCCAAGGAAAGAAGGGTAAACACTGGATCTGATCTGGACAGGACTAGAACCTAAGACTCAAACATTCTACTGGGGGGAGGGAGGGAAGAGAAGAGAGAATTATGGCTGAGGGTGGGTTCTAGTAAGCAGCCAAACCCCAGAAATTCCCTTCAGACTGGAGCCTGGCAACAAAACGGATATACACTCCTTAGAGCAATCTGTAAATCCTTTCTCAGATGCTAAACATTATACACAACTGTTCTACCTCTTCACTGCTTATACTTTTACTCTTCACCAAAACATCTAGTTCTGTACTCGTCAGTCTCATCCAGTTTCATGACTGGTTTCTGGTTCACGACAGGATGTTGGCACACTCTTGCCTTCATTCAACTATAACCATATTTTCTGAACCAAATTCAGACACACAGTCTGGATATCTGAGAACCAAGAAACACAAATGTTTAACATGGGAATTGTCTTAGATGATCCAGAATAGTCAATTTCTGTGTGAACATCACTATCTTACAGTGGTGTCCTGGAGTCCCCAAATCATCAGCTACTTTAAGTTCTGTAGTTCACTGAAGCCACAGCCTTATTCTTTGCCAATAAAATCTGATTTAAAAAATAAAAATAAAATCAAAAAAACCCTGTCACACAGCCTAAAATTTCTAGGCCAGAGTGCCCTCCTTTTTTTTTAATTACATTACTTTGGTTTAAAAAAATTTGAGAAGCTAATACATTAATGTGGCTCAAAAGTCAAACTGTGAAAAATAAAATATAAAGCAGAGAGTGTTCCTCCCACTCCTTTTCGCTAAACCAAGATCTCTATCCATGTGAAAACCAGTATCATGAATCTTTACAGAGATAGTTTATCCAACAACAAGCAAATACAAACTATATTCATAAAAAAATTTTCAGTTTTTCTGGTTTCATAATTAATGTATGTTCCAATGTTTTGGCCCCTTTAACACTACCATGATCATCTTTGTAATAATATTTTGGTGCTGATTTTTATTTCTTTAACCTATAAACTATGTTCTTTTAAAAATTCCAAACACTCCTAACAGGGACACCCTCTTACACTATTATACAATAGTCGGTACTCACCACTATACGAGTGTTGGCTTTGCCGTAAAGAGGCCGGAGATCGGATCTTAGCTCGATCACTAGAAACATACTCCGTTTCCTCCAACAACTACGTTCTCCGCGCTCTGTAGATCAACGAATACCCATCATGCACTCTTTACCGCCAATACTTTGAAATGAGGTGGGAGAACCCGATGTAAAAGTGTGTGTGGGGGGGAGTATCTTTCTCCTAAGAGCGTAGTTCTGAATCTCCGAGCCCTTGTCTTTCCTGAAACTAGAAAGCCAATGCCTTTAAAATGGGCATGCATCTTTTTTTTTGGTGGTGTTGGTATGCATCTTAAAATAGACAGAACTGCATTTTTTCAGGGTTCATCCCACATCCATCCCTCCCCCCATCTTCGAGGGCCTGGAAATGCCTGGTATACACAGCAGGCTATCTCCACTACCAACATCTACAATGTTGCAATTTGCCCAACGCCAATTCTTCTCTAGTGCGCCCCCTTTTGGTCAAATGGCTTCAAATACCAGGATGAACTACATTTCCCGGCATGCCTCAGGTCAGACTTCCGGTTGTTCAAGTAGGAAGTTGACGAACACGTGAGGCAGGCCGACAGACTCCGCTGCTGACGGACTGGGAAGCCCTACCTGAAGCGCAGTCATGTTTCTTCAGTATTACTTGAACGAGCAGGGAGATCGGGTCTATACGCTGAAGGTAAGGAGAGGAAACAGGTAGTGAACAAGCTTGGCGAGAAACGTGGGCGGTCGGGTCGGTTGAGACCAGCCGCCCAGCTGCGAGCTGGTTGTCGGGACCCCGAAAGCCTGGAAGCCGGGCGTGCTCGTAGCTCTTGGTGTGACCACGTTTGTTCTTTCTCGTGTTGTCCCCTCCCAAACCCAGAGCTTGTGTACTTAGGTTATTTTCTTCCTCGAGCAGAAATTTGACCCTCTGGGACAACAGACTTGTTCAGCCCATCCTGCTCGGTTCTCCCCAGACGACAAATACTCGCGACACCGAATCACCATCAAGAAGCGCTTCAAGGTGCTCATGACCCAGCAGCCGCGCCCTGTCCTCTGAGGGTTCCTTAAATGGCCTGTGTCGTCTGCCGCCTGCTGTGCTTCGGAGACCCGGCCCCCAGACATCGGGCTGTGAGCCTTGAGGCCTTCTTACCAGCCTCCATTGCCTTTAACCACGATGTGAGAGTGGCGTCTCCCTTAAAGGGAACAAGTTTGACTCTTTTTTTTTTTTTAATATTTTGAGTTACTGTCGGATTATTAAAGATAAAATGATTTGAAAGAGCTCTCGTTTTGTGTCTTGGAGGAAAGGATTGGTAATTGTTCTTTTAAGTGAGGAAGTTGGGGTGTAACAGGAACACATGCAAGAAAAACTTGGGTTGCCCCTGAAGCAGGATTGCCATGCTATGACAGGAGGGCTCAGGGGAAGGGGAAGAAAGTGAGATTTTCACAAACGGCAGCAGTCGCTGGAACGTGCCCCTTCTCTCTTAATTTCTTGCTCCTTTCAAATTAGAAGAGTTGCTTGAAAAATAACAGACGTTTTGTATGCTGATGGCAGTTAATTGAAAGTTAAGAGTAAAGAGTGCCCCCATGCCATTGTTGGAGACAGGATCTTGCTCTGTAGTCCAGCCTGGTCCTGAACTCACTTTGTAGCCTAACTCACAGCAATCTGCCTGCCTCAGCCTCCTGAGTGCTGGTATTACAGGCGTGTGCCACCATGCCTGGCTTACGTGGTGATGGGAATTGAACTCAGGGCCTTGTGCTTGCTAGGCAAAGCACTTTAACCACTGGGCTTTTATCCCTCCAGCCTCCCACTCTCTCATCTTTGTATAACTTTGATAATGTTACTTAACCTGTTTAATCTCTTTCTGCTGTTTTCTAAGTTCTCTTCCAGCTCTGAAATTGATAGTTCAGTGGTGGATCTTCATGGCGTTTGTCCAGTTGTGAATAGTAATGCCTTAAGTCATATACTGCCCCTCTGTGACACTTTTAAACCGAGTTCTTTCTTGTGTTGTCTCCTCACACCTACCTTTTAATACCCTATTTGATGGAACTCTTTGGATCTTACTTACAGGAGCGGGTTACTGGGAATCAAGTCTAGGGCCTTTGCACTGAGCTACACCCTGAAAAATTTAGGATCCAGATCCTGCCTCTGCTCCTCAGGGTACTGGGATTATAGGGCTGTGCCACTGGATTGGATGGATATTAATTTGGGAGAGATTCAAGCAGAGATTGTTTCTATTGTTTTGGAGAAAACCATGAATGATTTTATGGGAGGTGGGGTGCCAGTGATTGAACCAGGGCTTTTGCACTGAGCTGCATCCCCAGTCCTTTTTGTGTTGAGACAGGGTCTTCTGAGTCATGAAATTGCCCAAGCTGGACTGAAACTTGCAATCCTCCTTCCTCCACCTCTCAGAGTGTGGGGATTGCAGGAGTGAGCTGTCACACCTGGTTCATGAATGCTCTTAATTACTTAAAATGAGTTAAGTGAGGTAAAAATATTGTATACAAGCACTCAAATGATAGTAATTTGCAGGAAGCTACCTCTCCAGCCTGCTCACATGCCATACAGTGTGCTTTCCCTTTCAATAAACTTGGGCTGGTATAAATAAATAGAAAAGTTTGCCTCTCAAGTTAATCTTCCTATTATTTCCCAGTCTTCCTATCCCTGGATTTTGGCATTTGGTTTGAACTTTATTTCTTTAGTATTTTAAAAATTTTTTTTGTTAATACCAACTATATTTCAAATCAGCATGATAGGGTATTGGGAAAGGTTTTCGATTAGCAATAATTGCTTCTTGGATAAACCTCATTGGATACAATCTTGCCAGTCTGCAAAGCCTAAATATGTTTTTTACTGCCACTGATTTTAGGATTGTTTTGTTGAATAGTATACTAATTAAGCCTTCTTGTCCTACAACAAAATTTTAGGCTCCAGAGTTGATATAATATATGTCAGCACAAATGATGATTTATGAAGTCTGGCTCTGGAAAGAGGCAGATAGGTTTCTTTTTTAGCTTTAGAAAGAGGCAGATAGGTGTTTGGTTTGTTCTGTTTTCACCATGATGAGTTATATCCTTAGTCATTTTATGTTTTATTTCTTAACTCATTCATCAACATTGTATGTATT
The DNA here is from genome assembly GCA_004027205.1 of Ctenodactylus gundi. Taxonomy (NCBI): domain Eukaryota; kingdom Metazoa; phylum Chordata; class Mammalia; order Rodentia; family Ctenodactylidae; genus Ctenodactylus; species Ctenodactylus gundi. The sequence continues at coordinate 528,193 of PVKB01000919.1, read as the reverse complement.
TTATGTGAGGGTTGTTTTTGTTGTTTTTGGTTTACTCAAGTGGAAGATTTAATGATGTGGCTGTGTTTATGGAGGGTGAGCCAAGAGCTTCATACATTGGCTTGCACATCTTGGGGATTTAATGGTGTTGAGGTTTGTAGGGATATGAAGGAAATCCAAAGTGATTGTGGTACTGTCAATTTTGTCTATTTTTTTTTTCCAGACAAGGTCTTGCTCTACAGTACAGGCTGGTCCAGAGTTCGTTTATAGCCCAGGCTGGCCTCGAACACAGGGCAATATTCTTGCTTTCAGCCATCCTAGTACTGAGATTACAGGCATGTGCCACATGCTCAGTTTTCCAACAATTTTTCTTTTTCTGATATAGTGTTGCTCTGTAGCTCAGGCTGGCCCTGAAATCCCTATGTACTCTAGGATGGCCTTGGATTCAAGGCAATCCTGCTTCAACATCCTATAGTGCTGAGATCACAGGCATGCACCATCACGCCCAGCTTTATGTGGTGCTGGGGAATCAAACTCAGGCCTTGTACTTGCTAGGCGCAATCACTTTAACCCCTCTGCCATTCCTCCAGCCCCAACATTACTTTATAAAGATAAATCTGCATAGTTTGGATGATGAGAAGGAAGGAACCACAGGGAGATGGAGTTATTTCCTTAAGTAAGAAAGCTTGTACATCTGAATCAAGAATCGTGCTTGAGGATGTTTATTGTTTTTTTTTTCCTTCTGGTGCTGGAACCATTTTGGGTATGCTAGACAAGTGAGTGCTCTACCACTGAACCAACCTCTGGCCCCAAGTTTACACTTTAAGTGAGGATTTCTCATCTTGTTACCAGGTTTAAAAAAAAAAAGACTTTGGATTTTGTCATTTGATAAAAGGAGATTTCTCTAAGTACCCGAGTTTGTTTCCCCAAAGATGGGCATGGTGGCGTGCAGCAGTCCGGAGGCTGGGGCAGGAGGGCTGACGTGAGCCCAAGGCCACCCTGGGCTCCATACTAAGTTCAGGACTAGCCTGGGCTACAGAGTGAGACCCCTGTCTGGGGGGGGGTGGGAAAGATTTCTCGGCTCAGGTCTTAAAAATGGTTCTGATTCATTATTAAGGAGGCTGCTTAAACATTTCTACTTCAGGGGATCAAGGATCCAAGCAGAGCTAGGTCCTCGTTTCTGGAATTGTGACGTCTTCATCAGAGTTATAGGAACTGTTCAAAACACTGATGAGCCCAAAACTTTCCAACTTCTCCATTTACGCAAGCACCAAGAGCTGAGCGTGGTGGCAACACTCAGAGGCTGTCAGAGGACATTCTGGGCAGCCTGGACTACGGAGGCCTCTCTTAAAAAAATATGTTGAGAAAGAGAAGTGGCTGATGGAAAAAAATAATCAAAATGTTGTATATACCGGTCTGCGATTGAGCCTCATTCTGTACTAATACACAGCAATAAAAAAAATTGTAGCGACAGAAGACGTAAAATAATAGAGTTTTAAAAATGCAAATCATCACCATGTCTTCTCCAAGTCAAGACGTGATCTTTAATGGAACGTGAGGCCTGGCTAGAGGGTGGATGTAGTAAGCGGGGCGTAGAGTGCGCGTAGATGTGAAGACACAGCGTTTTAGATCCCTACGTGCAAATTACAGCGAGAGTCCTATCTAGGCATAAGGGACTGGCAGGTTTGGGTCTAGGGAGTCGGAAGACGTTCTTACTAAAGAGATGGCTCGTGCCGTCCAGAGGCCGAGCGGCATCGCCGGCTCCCGACGCGCCTGCCTCCGCGGCGAGTGTGCGCAACCGGCCGACCCACGCTCCCGGCTGCCGGCGTTGGGCTGGCGCCTAACGCAGCTCCCGTCGTGCCCCTCGCCGCGTCCGCGAGGCCCGCGCACGCGCGCTCACGCCGCGGCGGCGGCGGCGGCGGCGGCGGGGCGGGGCCGAGGGCTGGGCGGGCGCCGGCGCCGCGGGACGGGACCGCCCTCCTCCGGCTTCCCAGGCTTCTCTGGACGGTTAGCTTCGAATGAGGAACGAGTGGGGAGGGAAGAGGAGGGCTGCGGCGGCGCGGGCAAGGCCCGCCGGGCCCGGGGCGGGAGGCGGCGAGGTCACGTAACGGCCGCTTGGGCGTGGAGCCGGGCGGGAGGGCCGTCCTGGCCGGGGGCCGAGCGCCGCGCGCCGCGACTCGGAGACTGTTACCCGCTAGTAAACAACAGCTGCGCGCGCACACGCATCCGCGGCGCCGAGCCCGGCCCCTGCGACCTCCTCCTGCCTCGGTCGCGTCGCCCTCTGCTTCCCGGCCGGGGCCGGTCTGCGTGGCGGGCTCCTCTGCCTAGTCCGAAGGCAGCGCGGCGAGAGGCTGCCCTGCGCCGGCACCCGGAAGAAGGGGTCTCGCGGCAGAGGAGTGGCGCGTCCTGTCACTCGCGGGAGAAGCCCTGAGTCTTCTGTGGGCTGGCGACGATCTGGCACGACCCCGAGCTGTTGTCGGAGGGGGCCTCACCCGCTACCCCCCCCAGCCCCCCAGATCCCGGGGACTTCGCAGCCGGAAGAGCGGTCGCGCCGCCCCCGCCGCCGCGTGCCGGCAGGAATCCGCTCTGCCCCGGCTGCGTCCTTTCCTCGTTCTTCCAGTAGTGTGGCTTATTTTTCCCGTTATGCATGCGCCTCTCTTCTACCAGACCCAAGTGGATTATCGACCTCAAAAACATCGGGTGGCCCTGCACACACCTCCTCCCAGCCAGACCTGTGGGGTGTTCACCTGATACACAACAGGTGGCTGGTGCACACCTTTTCGCAATCCGATCCACCTCACGTTCAGCCGATCCAGGTGGGCCTGCATGCACTTTTTTGTTCAGCTAGAATCGTGAGACACTCACCAGATAAAGGACTAACTACCTCTGCAGGAACCCGGGGTTGGAAGGAGGAAGGTTTCACCTGCTGCTGTGAGACCATGGCACCTGCCCCCCAGCTCCGGACCAGGGGAGATAGCTAGCCAGGTGGCTCTTCATTCCCAAGGAAGGAAGTTAACACGAGATTGGCATCGTTTTCTTTTTATGTTTTGTTTCTCGAAAATATTCTTTAGTTGATGGTTATGCACTTTCCAGGAGACAGTTGGCTTGAATTTGGAATAAAAGGATTCTTATTTGGGACATTTTGTGGGATGTGAATCAAATAATTGAGTTTAAAGTTTTCTATTTTTGTCATGAAAAGTAGCTAGCGGAGGAGGAAGATTTTTGCAAGGTTTTCTTTCTTTCTTTGTCAAAAAGGAAAAAAAAAAATGCATCCTCCAGAAACCACCACCAAGATGGCTTCAGTTCGGTTTATGGTGACTCCCACAAAGATTGATGACATTCCAGGTTTGTCAGACACCAGCCCGGACCTCAGCTCTCGGTCTAGTTCCCGTGTAAGATTTAGCTCCCGGGAAAGTGTGCCTGAAACAAGCCGTAGCGAGCCAATGAGTGAGATGTCTGGGGCCACCACCTCGCTGGCGACTGTTGCTCTGGATCCTGCCAGTGACCGGACTAACCCCCAGGATGTTACCGAGGGTAAGTAGAAATTCAGACAGCGAGTCCTTTCATTACTGCCTTGTTTACACAGAATGACCGTCTCCTGGGTGAAATTTCTGTTTTACAACAGTCACTAAGAACCATAGCCCCTCATGTAGTGATGCTGAGTGCTGAGGGTGCTTTGGAATAACGGTGCGCAGGGGATGTAGTAATTTGGTATGTGGAAGGGTGTGTGGCAAGAAAAAAAGTAATTATGTATTTTGACTTCCTTACTTTTTGCCTCCTTAGAATTAGGAAGTGGTATTCTGTTAAACGTGAGTTACATAAAATTTAATATTTTTTTTTAAGCACAGAAAATCCTAAACTGAAATTTAGTGGGTTGAAAATGTGTCTTGTAGTCGACTCTGGGGATTTACCTCATAGTCTGCTTTTAGGCCAATCACAAGGAGTAGTTATTGACCATATCGTGGTGGCTTTCCTCCAAGGACTTTGGGTATACATCACAATATTTTTTTTTTTGCAATTTATGTGTTAATTGAGAGTGATTCAAGTAGCTGAGGTCACTCCGGATGATGGTGGGTACCTCTAATGCACTAGTCTGTCAAATTGAGGAATTCTAAAGAGGCTTTTAGGACTTGATTCTATGTAATTTTATTGTTTTGAGCTTTAGATGAAATAATTTAAGTATCGTATTGAGTCTTTGCACAAGCCCCTTCTGGCTCATGTTGACCACTGCAAACTTTAGCTTTCTAAACCAGCTGGATCAGTTAGCTTGAAAGTTTCATTTGATTGCATGGGAGGTGATAGAAAAAAAGAGATCAGGTAAAAAAAAGAAAGTCATTACATTGATCAGACTCAGACTCCAAAAAAAAGTTTGCGAACTGTTACATTGCTTTTATATTTAGCTTTATTACATATTCTAACTAAAGTAACTTTCCTGGTAATAAAACTTTCCCTTAACCATCTTGAAGACTCTAGAAATATTCTTCACGAGTTTGAAAACCATAGCCTCAGCCACTGACATACCATTTATGGTGAGATGAAACCGTGGTGACTTACCATTTTCCGGTATCAAGAAATGTTGTTCCTCCTAACCTAATGGGTTCAGGAAACCAGAATGATTTTAGTTCCTTAATTCTGTTTGTGGTTTTTTTTTTTTTTTTTTTGTCTTGAGAAGGGACATTTGGTAAAGTTTATTGTTGTAGAATTCACTCATCCTTGACTAATCATTTCTTCTTTTATCAAGATTTTACAGATTAATTCCTTCACTTAACTATTTTCACCTTCTTGACAAACCTTACCTTGTGTTATCTGCACAGTGTAACATACAGAATGGAAGAGAAATTTATTTATCACTTTATCTTTCTCCAAATAAAGTTAAATTTTTGGTTACTTTATTTATTTATTTATTTATTTATTTAAGACAGGGTCTTGCTCTGTAGCCCAGGCTGGTCCTGAACTCAGTATGGAGCCCAGGCTGGCCTTGGACTCATGGCAGTCCTCCTGCCTCAGCCTCCCAGGTGCTGGGATTACAGGTGGTGTGCCACCATGCCTGGCTTATGTGGTGCTGGGGAATCGAATTCGGGTACTTAGTGCTTGACTTAGTGCTTGCTAGGCAAGTGACTTAACCGCTGAGCCTTTCCTTCAGCCCCTAGTTTTATTTTTTATTCATCATACTGTTTGTAAGTCATAAAAAACCAGTAAAGCCTATACCAGTGTTTAATTTCTTATGTTGTAATTTTGTTACATAATTTATGGTTAAATATTGTTAAGTCTTGTAGTTTACATGTTATGGAACTGTACTTTTATGCCTTCAAAAAATACACTTCTTTCAGTAGTGTGTTTAACATGTGGAAGACAATCCTGGCCCAGGCGGCTGTTACCTTACCTTTAAGCATCCTTTACAGCGTAGAGTAAGATAATCTTACACTCCAGAGGTAAAAATGAGGGCATGTCTAGGTGACGCCTACGTTGTTTATGTCGGTTAGAAAAGTTAAAGCCTGGATTTATATATAGCACTTTCCATAACTAAAATTTCAGTACTCCTTGGTACTCAAATGAAAGGGAAATTAATGGCCCTGCCATTAACACACAAACACATACATACACACACACACACACACACACACACACACACACACCCATACACACATATTTGTTTGAAATAGGGTCTTGCTCTGCAGTCCAGGCTGATCCTGAACTCACTAGTCCATTGTAGCTTTGGACTCACTGTATTCTCTCAAAGATCCCTTCAAGTGTTTTTTGTATTGCTGGGCTAGTGCTCACAAATTTCTTTAGGCATTCTTGGTCATGAAAACTTTTTCTCTCTTACTCTTCCCATCTCAGCCTCAGTGCTAGAATTACAGGCGTGCACCACCATACCTGGTTTATGTGGTTCTGAGGAATCAAACTCAGGACCTTGCACTTGCTAGCCGTTAACATCTTCCCTTCTTCTTGGGGGACCTGCTTACTAATGCTCCAATAACCTACCTTTTCTCTTTAATTCTTTATGTTTAAAAAAAAAAATTCTTAGGGGCCTGAAGGCATCGCACAGAGGGTTAGGTGCTTGCCTTGCAAGCACAGAGCCCTGAGTTCAATTCCCCAGTGCCTGTAATCCCAGCACTGGGGAGCCTGAGGCAGGCAGATTGTCCTGAGTCCGGGGCCAACCTGGGCTACACTAGTAAGTTCAGGACCAGCCTGGGCTACAGAGTGAGACTCTGTCTCAAAAAAAAGAAACAAAAACAAATATTAAAAATTCCTAGGATAGCTATCCTGTGATCTGTTTTCCCCACCACTAAAAACAACTGTCTAGAAAAAAAAACTTATGTTTGCCCTTTTTTTTTTTTTTTTTTTTTTTTTTTGAGGCAGAGTCTCACTTTGTAGTTGAGGTTGGTCCTGAACTCACTGTGTAGCCCAGGCTGGCTTCAGACTGATGATAATCCTCCTGCTTCAGCTTCTTGGTTGCTTGGATTATAGGCATAACCACCATGTTCCGCTAATCTTTATATGGTACTGGGAATTTGAATTTAGGGCCTTGAGCGTGCTAGGCAAACAGATTAACCACTGAGCTACACCCCACCAGCCTATGTGTTCCTGTTTTAATACTTATATACCTCCGTGAATCTTTTGGACCTTTCTTCTTCCTTCTGTTGTGACATTGATGTAATTCTCCTTTTTTCATAATAATAATAACTCATGCATTTCTCCCTGTAGAGGAACTTCCCATTATTTTTTACTTACTACACAGAGGATGACGCTTGACATTTTAGATACTTATTTTTGTGTTTTCTTACTACTCTTGGCCTCTTGAGTTGAAAATCAAGGAATTTAAGGTTTTTCTTTCATCTTAGAAAGTTTCTATTAGAAATTATATGTCTGTGCAGTTGATAAAAATCAAGAACCTTACTACTGAAATAACATGTGCATGAAGAGTGCCTTAAAGGTATATGAAAAAATACTGAGAATGGATCTCTCTGGAAGATGAATTATGAAAAGGGTAAAGAGGAGCTGGAGGAAGTTAAAGCCCTTGCCTAGTAAGTGCAAGACCCTGAGTTCGATTCCCCAGCACCACATATGCTGTGTATGGTGAACGTGCCTGGAATCCCAGCACTCGGGAGACTGAGGCAGGAGGATTGCTATAAGTCCTAAGCCTAGCCTGGGCTACATAGTGAGTTCAGGACCAGCTTGGACTGCAGAGTGCGACACCATCTCAAAAAAAAAAAAAAAAGAAAAAGAAAAAGAAAAAGAAAAAAAGAGAAACAGTAAAGAGTAGGAATTTTCCTGTACTGAAACAATTCCAAAAGACATGTACTCTTTTTTTCTTTTCTTTTCTTTTTTTTCTTTTTTTTTTTTTTGACAAGGTGTTTCTCTGTAGTCTAAGCTGGTCTTGAACTCACTATGCAGCCCAGGCTGGCCTTGAACTCAAGGTAATCCTCCGGTCTCGACCTCCTGAGTGCTGGGATTCCAGGAGTGTGCCACAACGCCCGGCTTGTGTGGTGCTGGGGAATTGAATGCAGGGCCTTGAGCTTGGTAGGCAAGCGCTTTAACCACTTTACTATTCTTCCAGTCCCTCAAGTATTTCATTAAGAATGTTAGATATGCATCTATGACTTAGATAAGTGCCTACTTCAACAAGACACCTCCTTTTTAAAACTTTTATGATAAATCACTCTACCCAAGTAGAATAGACCAGGTCTTTATGTCCCTGTCTCCCACCATTCACATTATTCCTGTTGTACTTATTATCACTTTTTTTTCCCACACTATCTTTCTTATCCAGAATGAAAGGCTTTTGAGAACAGGGACAGAGAATTGTTTCTCATATAATGTATGATACCCTATAATTTGCACTCAGTACTGATTAGAAGACGTTCCAGATTTTAAAGAGTTTTTATTTTTTTGAAATGACCAATTTTTAAAAATTAATATTTTTATTTATGTATTGCATTCATTTTCGCTTTCTATCTTCTCACCCCCTACTTTCCTAAAACAAAAAATTAAAATGTACTATGATAAAGGCAAATTAAAAGTATGTATCTGATCAGAGACACTTCATCTGGCTGTGTAATAGAATAAGAGCTCTTCGAAAAAAATTCTTCCCTCCTGGTCTCATTCCTAGAAATTCTGAATTACTTGCATCTAACATTTTTGCACCAATATATTTACTTTTTTTCTTTTGGTGAGAGGATCTTGCTCTGTAGGCCAGGCTAGTCCTGAACTCACTAGGTAGCTCAGGATGGCCTTGAACTCTAGGCAGTCCTCCTGCCTCAGCCTCCAGAATGCTGGGATTATAGCCATGTGCCACCATGTCCGCCTTTTGTGGTGTTGAGCGAATGAACTCAGGACCTTGAGCTTGCTAGGCAAGAGCTTCAACTGCTTGGCACTAATATATTTAAAACCCTGATTGAAGTATGAAGACAGTGTAGACCACAGCTCAGAAGGAAGGAACACATGGGAAGAACTTTCCCACCTGAGCTGGGCTCTCAAGGTGAACAGAAGTTCACCAGGTGGTAAGGGCACAGCAGCCTTTTCTTTAAATGTCAGACTTCTGTGCTTGTGTATGTGGGTGGGTGGTGTTGGGGAATGAACCCTGGGCCTTCACATTGAGCTATATCCCATCCCTTTTTAACTTTTTGTTTGTTTGTTTGAGAGGAGTTCTAAGTTTCTGAGTTGGCTGGACTCAAACTTGATCCTCCTGTTTCAGCTTCCCAGAGTGCTGGGATTATAGGCCTGTGTCATCAGACCCAGCTAATATCAGTAGTTACCTCTGGAGCCCTTATATTACACGTGGAAATTTCAGCTACTTAATTGACCTGTCAGTTCTGTGGTATGTTACCACCCAGTTGCTTTAACTGGTAGGGTTACAGCAGGTAATGTTTGACTAGGAAACTTGAAAAACTGGTGTTTTGTTTGTCATAAGAGCCTGGTTTCAAGGTGGAGGCATAGCACAGTGGTTAAAGCACTTGCATGACATGTACAAGGATCTGGGTTTGAATCTCCCAAAGTTAGCTGGGCATGATGGCACATAAATCTCAGCATTCAGGTGGCTGAGGCAGGATAATTGCTATTGAGTTTAGGACCAGCCTGGACTACAGAATGAGACTCTATCTGAGAAAACAAACAAACCTGGTTTCAGAGTATCAAGCATTTCTTTTTTAAGACAAGGTCTCACTTCTTAGAACAAAATAAATATATTATACTGCCAATCATAAGTTACTACTTCCTTTCTCTTAAAAATACTTTCTACCTTATATTTTTATTGAATACTATCCATGTTTTAATTTGGCTGTCTAATGGTGAACTGTTTGTGTGAGGAAATAAGATGTGTAGTTTTATAAAAATACATTGATTTGGTATTTTCTTAGCTTACCTAGTAGTATCACATCTTCTTACTGATTTATTGAAAAGACTTTTTGTCATCATTTGTCCAAACCATTTTGGTCATAGGTCACAAATACGTTTCTCTTTTTCTCTGTATTTCATAGTCAGTGTTTAAACTTTATAATATATAGATTCCTTCTTGCTTGCAGACTTCCTTAGCTAGGCCTGGTGGAACAGGCCTATAATCCCAGCATTCTGGGAGGTTGAGGCAGGAGGATCGCAAATTCAAGCCCAGCCTGGGCAACTTAGTGACTAAGCAAAAACCTGTCTCAAAATCAAAAAAAATTTAAAAATGGGCTGGAGAAGTAGCTCAGTGCAAAGCCCCTAGACTCACTCCCAGTACCAAAACAGAATGTTCTTCCTGATGTACTGATTTTTTTTTTTTTTGGGGGGGGGGAGACAGGGTCTCAATCTGCAGCCCAGGCTGGTCCAGAACTCATTATGGAGTCCAGGCTGGCCTTTAACTCACAGCAATCTTCCTGCCTCAGCTTCCCAAGTGCTAGGATTACAGGCATGCACCACCATGCCCAGTTTATGTGGTGCTGGGGAATTGAACTCGGGTACTTGGCATTTGACTTAGCACTTGATAGGCAAGCACTTTAACCACTGAGCTATCCCTCCAGCCCTGATGTACTGATCTTATCCCAGGAACCCAAACAGAGCTGTCAGAGGAGAAGGTTGACAAACTCTAATGATAGATTGTAGGCTTAAATTGGGTACAGCAAAAAAACAAACAAACAAAAACAACCAAGCCTGTAGTCCCAGTTGTGTAGGAGGAACGGCCAGCCTGGGCAACTTACTGAAACTATCTCAAAATTTTTTTTTCAAAATTCTTGGGATATAGCCCAGTGCTGGAGCACTGGCCACACACATGGGTTCAATCTTCGATATTGCACAAATAGAAGTTAGTGTGCTAACAACACTTTGTGTCAGGAGAAGCAGTCTGCCACATCCAAGAATTGAGAACTTTTATTAAGTAACTGCATTGTTGAGAGCTTGTTTGGTGGTTCTAGCAGCGGAGTGGAGATACTCTTATACTTGTGGAATGGTCCTCCTCCTCTAGCGGGGCAGGTGGGGAATGTCATCCTCTTTGACACAGCATGCAGCTGCAGCTTAGGGAGGGACGCACATGGAGTGGTGAGAGGAAGGGGACACCCGCCTAGCCAGCCAGATCAGCTGAATCAACACTGTTGATCAGTGGGGTGACAAATGTGGCAGCCAGATCACCCTCACATCCAGTAACTGCATTCTTAAAAGAAATGGCACAGGGCAGAAGAGTGATGGCCCGACTAGAGGCGTGTCAGCCTCAGCCAAATGCTGTGTGGAGGCTTGCTGTAGATCCTGCTGTGAACAGACAACTGTGAAGAGGCACTTTTGAGTGGTTGGAGGAACAGCACAGCAGTTGGAGCACTTGCCGGGCAAGTGTTAGGCCCTTGTGTTTGATTCCCGAGCACCACGTAAGCTGGGCATGGTGGCACTCGCCTATAGTCCCAGTGTTCAGGAAGCTGAGGCAGGAATTGCTGTGAATTCAAGGCCAGCCTAGGCTACATAGTGACTTCGGAATCAGCATGGACAACAGAGCGAGGCTGTGTCAAAAAGAAATGACATATCAAACAGTTGTTTCCACTTACATTTTTTTCATATTCATTGTTTTAATACACGTCACCTAAAAATCACTTGTTTAGGCTACTAAGATTCATTGGCACTTCTTGCTTACATATAATATGAAGACCCAAGAAGTTAATATTTCTTAGTTATAGAGGAAAAAAATCAATAGTAATGTCTATCTGTAAAGTACATAAGCTGGGGCTAGGGTTGTAGCTCAGTAGTTAGAGCATTTGTCCAGCAAGAGCAAGGCCCTGGGTTCAATTCCCCAGCACCATATAAAACGCCTATGATCCCAGTACTTGTGAGGCTGAGGCAGGAAGATTACCAAGAGTTCCAGCCATGCTGGCTAGAGTGAATCCAGGAGCAGCTTCGATTACCAAGTAAAAACTCTGTCTAAAAAAATCCTGTCTTTTTAGCCTGGGGCTAGTTGCCTTACATACAAGCTGCAGTTTCCTTAGTAAATTAATCAGCAACAGCTTACAGTTTGTGCTTCTTTTATTCTTTTAGTGCTTTATTTTTTCCCCTTTTTATTAATATATGTATATGTGATACATAATGGTTAAAATTAATTTGAGTATTTTGTGCACATACATCAACATAACAATCCCTCCCCATTTTTGGCCCTCCCACTCCTGCCCATCCACATTTGGTTCTATAGAATGCCTGTATTCTGGGTTTCCCAAATCAGAGAAACTATGTGATACTTAACATACTTAATTTTCTGCGCCTGACTCACTTCACTCAAATCACCACTCTTTAGCTCAGCATCCCGTCCCTAGAATGGGTTCCAGTGGCCATATCTTAATGCATCGTCTTTGGGTCAAGCAGAGCCCTTTATTGGGGTGATTTGCCAAAAGTTCTTTTTTTCTATATCTTACTATATCTTTGTTGAAATTCTTTAAAATGGCCTCATCCACCAGTCCACATAAGAAAAAAACTGTAAAAATGAAATTCATAAGACTAGAAAATATGAGAATGAAAAGTTAAATTTCAAATTCCTTAGCTGAGTACTGAAAGGTAATGTACATTCAAAAGACATTCAGGTTGTCATTACATCAGTCAATTTTCTTAGGATAAACTTACATCAAGGCCAGATAAGTGAACTGCTACATTAAATGGATTTGCATCAATATCACAAGAGTAAATTATGCATAGGCAATAGATATAGTTGTATACTTAGTTATTTCAGAATTTTTTAACTTTCATAAATTATTTACTCACATTTCACTAATTACTAACCTTTTGCCAATTTGGTTTATCATTTTATCTACCTATCCATAACTTTATGCATACATTTTTTAAAAGATTTTGAACCAGTTCCCCATGTTGAACGTAATTATTATGTTTTGCAAACTAATGTAACTATAAATAATTATGGGGGAAATGTCACATTTTATGAGAAAGCTGATACTGTTTTAGTAAGATACCAGTCAGGTGATTCAAATACCAATCGTTTTTTTGTTATACTTTTTCTTTAGATGTTTCTTTTCCTCCATGTTCTTTGGTGCTGCTTGTCTCTCTGTCTCTCTCAAAGAGTCCTTCAAATATTTTCTGCAGTGCTGGCTGGGCTAGTGGTCCCAGATTTCTTGAGGAATTTTTGGTCATGAAAAATTTTTACTTGTTTTTCAATTTTCAGAGATCGTTTTGCTGTATACAACAACCTGGGTTGACACTTGGTGTTTTGTTAAAGCTGTAAAGATTTGGCTCCAGGCTTTCCTGGACTTTAAAGTTTGCCTTGAGAAATCTGCAGTAATTCAAATGGGTTTGCGTTGGTAGAATAAAGTCTATTTTTCCCTTGCTCCTTTTAATATTCTGTCTCTATGTTGTATTTCTGAGGTCTTGATTATGATACACAATGGCAAGTCTCATTTCTGGTTAAGGTTATTTGGTGTTCTGTTAGTTTCTTGTACCTGAAAATTAATTTCTTTTCCAAGGATGTGGGACATTTTCTTGTATGATTTTAGTGAATAAATTCTTTATACCTTCAGTTCTGTCTTACGCTCTTTCTCCCACACCCATAATTCTGAGATTGGTTCTCTTTGAATCATCCATCAGCCATTGTATCCAGCTACTTTGCTCATTTCTAATTTTGAAGTTGTGCCTGATGATGGCATTTGTTTCTTCAGCCTTGTCTTCCAGGTCTGAAATACTTTTCTCACAATGTTTGAGTTGCCCGCTCGAAAATATTGTGTGACACCTCCTGAAATAATGAGCTAAAATAAATCTTTTCTCCCTTAAGTTATGGATGTTGGATATCTGTCCCAGTAATAAGTATGACACAGTCGTAATCATTGGTAGATACCTTTAACTTTTAGCAGCTTGGATTTATGACAGTCCTTCTGCCTGTCTCCTGAGTTCTAGGATTGTAGACATGTGCCACCGTGCCCAGCTTATGTGGTGCTGGGGAATCAACTCAGAACCTTGTGCTCACTAGGCAAGCACTAACTGCTGTGCCATTTCTGCAGCCCCTATATTGCTGTTTTAAATTTTTAAGAAATCTAATATTTTCAGAGGATCTGTAAGAAGTTGAATCCAATTGAAATATACCCGGGGCTTGACCTGGGCTGGTCTGCTGAGCTCCAGAGGGGCATTTTCCAGGGAAGGCTTGACGTTGTGTGTATGCAGTTTGCCCTCTCGCAGGCTTGGTTTTGGAGGCCTGGCCTGCCGACTGCTGCTGATTCCCCTGGCTCCCAGCTCCAAGTTTGCCTTGGTCTTACCTCTTCTAAGGCCTCTTTAACAGTGAATTGACACATTATGTACATTTTTTGGTTAAAGGTTCTTTCACATAAGGTAATGTTTTTGAAATTCCTCCTTGTTGCTGCATGTGCGGTAGTTCGTTTCAATTTTTTTTTTTTTTCTTGTAGTGCTGGGAATGGAACCCTGGGTCTTTACACTATGCTGCATTCTCTTCCTATTTTTTGGCTTTTGATTTTGAGACAAAGTCTTGACAAGTCAGTAAGCTGTCCAGGCTGGGCTTGAACTTGAAATTTTCCTGCCTTGACGTCTTAGAATGTTGGGATTATAGGCCTTAGAATGTTACTGAATTGTAATATTTTAACTGTAATTTTTCTGTGTTTATCCATTCTTTTGTGGGTGTTTCCCTGGGTCGTTTCCAGTTTGAGGACATTCTGAAAACACTGATACGTTCATTTTTGTACAATTCGGTGGGGGGGGGGAATATATTTTCAGTTTTAGGATTAAATAAGTAAGTGGAATTGTTGAGTTATAGGGAAAGTGCCAGACCAAGACCTTTTCCCATAGTTATACCAATTCCTGCCTCCATCAGCAATCTGTGAATGTTTATTTTGTTCCACATTCTAGCAACCTTTGGGTGTTGTCAGTCTTAACTGAGTTTAAACTTTCATGGTAGGGGTGCCATGTATCTCATTGTGACAGGATACTGTACTGTTTCTCCCACCTCACCTTCTTTAGCTGATTGCTCCTTATACATACACCACAGCATTTGCTGTGTGCTACTCTTTTCCTTTCCTTTCTGTTCTTTTCTACTTTTATCTTTTTTTTGATGTTGTGCTAATTTAATATACATTGGAAAGGCTCATTGAGATTTAACTGAAAAAACAAACAAAACAAAAATAACACAGCTCAAGAGAGCGTCTAACACAGAAATTGAGAAAAAGTAAGGAAAAAAGAAAGACACAAGGAGAGACTGGACACTCTGGGTCAGGGTTCTTGGTTGGAGACTTGCTTTGAGTAGGTTTCTTGTAGATACTTCTTAAGAGCTGTGGGGTTTTTCCAGAGCTCAGCAGCATGTGTGTTCAAAGGACTATCAATGTTGGGTTCTCCTAACAGGCTCTGGATGGACAGCAGGGTGGGCCTGACGTCATACAGGTCAGACCATTTGTCCTTGAGGATGTCCAGGCAGATGTTAACCTGGTGTCCACGTTGGGGTGGTAGCAGGGGGTGAGGAACTTCACAGTGGGCACGTTTTAAGGGTAGCCGCTGGGGCACTGTAGGGAGAGCTTATACTTCAGGCTCTCTCTCTCTCTCTCTTTGTGATACAGGGTCTCACTTTGCAGCCCAGGCTGGTCCTGAACTCACTATGGAGCTCAGGCTAGCCTTGGACTCACTGCAGTCCTGCCTCAGCCTCCCGAGTGCTGGGATTACAGGCATGAGCCACCATGCCCAGCTTATGTGGTGCTGGGGAATTGAGCCCAGGTACTGAGAACTTGACTTAGCACTTGCTAGGCAAGCGCTTTAACTGCTGAACCATTCCTCCAGTCCCTTAACCAGCTTTTTGTGTTACTTCACCTTTGCCTCTGACTCACTGTTCCCTTGCACTTTCATCTTCAGGTCACCTTAGGACAGAGCTAGTATGAATTTGCTGACCACTGTGGTACCAAAGCATCAGGCAGGTAAATAAATTGCTTCTATCATAGATTAACTGGAATTTGTCACATTCCTAGTTGTTTAGTTCAGGAATTTTTTTTAGAGGGGAATGGTAACAGGAGAATACTTGTATACAGACAGACACTGTATGCAGATACATAAAAGTCATCGTCTCTGTCCACCAACTACAGATTATCCATACTTTAAGTTTTCTTTTTCCTACATAATAGTAATTCTCAACCTTACATTTTCATGCCATCTGAGGGGCTTTTGAAAGTCTTTGTCACGAAGACTCTGTTCCAGAGCTTACCGCTATACATGGTGAGGCAGGACTGGAAGCCCAGCACTCTGGGAAGCAGAGACAAGAGGATCATTAAATTTGAGTCCAGGCTGGGCAACTTAGCATTTGATTATACCTTGTCTGTAAATAAAAAACAAAATATGCTGGGGATGTACCTCACAGCGGAGCCCTAGGTTTGAGCATCAGTAACACACACACGCATGCATGCAAAGAGCAAGTAAATCAGAATATCTGAGTTGGGGCCAGGTACTGGTATTTTTTAAAGCTTTCCAGGTGATTGCAGTGTTCACCTAACTTACTAGCCAGTGTTGTTAGAAAAACATGAAACAAAATTTAGGTGAGTGTATATGACTTTGCTTTCAGTCTCTGTTATTTAACACAAGGGCATTACATTGGAGATTTTAAAGTTGGGCGTCACCATTTACAAGCTCTGTGACATTCAGGTAAGTTCCTTAGTTAAGCATATCAGGTGTGACTGTGAAATCATGATGCAAAGCTGCTAATACACTGTGAAGTACATGATAGAGCTTCTTTCTCTTTTATAAATGGTGTGTCTTTTGTGGTATATTTACATGGTAAAGTACTATGCCATAAAGAAAGATAATATTGAATCATTTTTAGGAAGTGATTTTAACTGTTATGCTTAACAAAATGAATCAGACACAGAAAGTTAAGTATTGCATAATTTCTTTAATATGAGAAAACCAAACCATAAATAAAGTGAAAGAGAGATGGGAACAAGTAAGAAGAAGGGAAGGATTAGGAGGAGTAAGGGGGTAGGAAAGGGACAGGACAGTAAAAATGACCAGGATGAGATATGTATATACATCAATTAAGCTGATTGTTATTACATATCCCAAATACATGCTAGTAAAAGAATAGACATTCACCATAAAAATTATTTAAAAATATGTGGTGTATCTTTATCTTTGAATAAGGATTTCTTCTTTGCTTTTTTTTTTTGATACAGTCTTGGAGGCTAGTCCAGGCTCATTCTGAACTCACTCTGTAGCCCAACCTGGCCTCAGACTCACAGTAGTCCTCCTGCCTCAACCTCCTGTGTGCTAGGATTATAGGCATGTGCCACCAGGCTTGGCTAATTCCTTTTTTTAAAAAATCATATTGTATCCCTTTCCCTTTTCTATCCTCTCATCCCTGCCACACTTTCCCTTTCATTCTCCACAGTTCATTCTTGCTTTATATCTCTTACTTTTTTATGGTTTATTTTCTCAAATTAGAAAAACAGTATGATATTTAGCTTTATAGGTCTGATTCATTTCACTGAGCATAATGTTTTCAAGGTCACCTCTTTCCTACAAATGACTCAAATTTATCAGTCTTTATGGCAGAGTAGTAGTCCCTTTGTGTGTATATATCACATATTTTTTATCCAGTCACCTGTACTCAGGAATACTGGCTTCTTCCAAGATTTGGCTATAATAAATTGTGCTGCTATAAACATACATATGTATGTATCACTAGAGTATGATAACTTTAATTCTTTTGGGAAGATACCCAAACAAGTTATAGTTGAGTCATATGGAATATCAATTTTTAGTTTTTTGAGTAATCTCCACACTGCTTTCCATAGTGGTTGTGCCACTTTGCGGTCCCAACAGCAATGTAGGAGGGCTCCTTTTCCCCCACAGCCTTGCCAGCATTTGTTGATTTCTGAGTTCTTAATAGCAGCCATCTTACTGGTGTTAGACGGAACCTCAGTCTTGTTTTAATTTGCATTTCTCTGATGTCTAAAGATGTTGAACATTTTTTTATGTATTTATTGACACTTCAGACTTCTACTGAGAACTACTTATTTATTTCAGATTCCCATTTTTTTTAATTTGGAATCCTTTATTTTGGAAGGTCTAATTTTTATCATTTCTTTGTATATTCTTGATAATATAATAGTCCTTTGAGGAGTAGCTGGCAAAGATTTTTTTCCATTTTATAGGTGCTGTCTTTACTTCGTTGTTTCCTTTGTTGCACAGAAGTTTTTTAATTTGTTATAATCATATGTGTTGATTCTTGGTTGTTACCTCTTGTGCTTTGGGTGTTTTCTTGAGAAATTCCTTGCCTATACCTATGTCTTCAGGGATTTGTCTACTTTTTTCCAACAAGCTCAATGTTTCCATTTTAATGTCTAAGTCTTTGATCAATTTTGATTTGGTTTTGGTACATGGTGAAGATTGTGGGTCTAGTTTCATTCTTTTGCATGTGGTAGGCCAGTTTTCCCAGCATCATTTATTAAAGAGGCTGTCTTTATTCCAGTGTTTTTTTTTTTTTTTTGACCCCTTTGTCGAAGATCAGATGGCTGAAGGTACTTGGGGATGTCTCTGCATCCTCAGTTCTGTTCCATTGATCCACCTGTCTGTTTTTGTACCAGTACTATGTCATTTTTATCACTTGTTGCTGTGTTAATATAATTTGATCATAGTGGTTAAAGTGCTTGCCTAGCAAGCGGAAGGCCCTGAGTTTATTTCCCCAGCACCACATAAACTGGGAGTGGTGGCACACACCTGTAATCCCAGTATTTTGGGGGCTGAGATGGGGATTGCCATGTGTCCAAGGCTAGCCTGGGCTCCATAGCGAGTTCAGGAGCAGCCCAGTTTACAGAGTAAAGCCCTGTCTCAAACAAAAGAACAAAAGGATTGTTTTGGCTATTCTAGGCCTCTTATGTTTCCATATAAATTTTCAGATTGTTTTTTCTAGCTGTGTAAAAAAAAATGCTGTTGGTATCTTGATTGGGATTACGTCAAATCTGTTTATCAGTTTAGGTAGTATGGTCATTTCAACAATGTTGGTTCTGCCTAGCTAAATCTTATGTGGTGCTGGGGAATCGAACCTAGGGCCTTGTGCATGCTAGGCGCTGAGCTAACCACTGAGCTACAGATTACAGGTCACGGTCTGTCAAGTGCAAAGCCTTCCCACAACAAAGCCTTTGTATTACATCGTCAGCCTGGAAACACAGGGCTCAATTTACTGATCTTTCTGGCTGAATGTAGAGGTATGTCTGTGTGTGTGTGTGTGTGTGTGTGTGTGTCCCATTTTATTGATATGTATACGTACAGAATTTAAGGTTTACAATGGAGTTGAGCATTTTATGCACATATGTATCTTGTCAAGGGCTTTCCCACTCTCCTTCTGTCCCTCCCCCGCCCCTCCCCTCTCTCCCTCCTTCCCACCCTACCCTGTTTCACTTTGTCTTTGGTCTTAAGTTCCATAGGAGTTGTGCTCTGGGTCTCTCATATCAGAGAGACCATTCGATGTTTCACCTTCTGCTTCTGACTCACTTCACTAAGCATGATGTTCTCAGGCTTCTTCCTTGCCTGTAAAAGTCTCCATGCTGTTGGCCTTTATTGATGCATAGTATTCCACTGTGTATAAATACCACAGTTTGTGTATCCATTGGTCTGTTGATGGGTATTTTGGTGACTTCCATATTTTAGCTATCGTTAGTTGTGCAGAGGTATGTCTTGATAATCTGTAGTTAAAGTCATCAACTGAGAACTTGGTGCAGTTACCTGATAAACAGCACCGAGAGTTAAATATGTTATTTTAAGTGTGTGCTAAAGGAACTCTATACACTTTTCATCAGAGGAATTCCCTTGTTTGTGTGTGTGTGTTTTCTTTGAAACATGGTGGTTTTGTGATATGGCTGTTTTGAGTTTGCTTTGTTCTTACAGTGCTAGGGACTGAACCCAGCGCCTCACACATGCTGGGCACAGCATCCTCAGCCCTTTGATGCAGGTTTTTACTGAATTACCCAGGCTGGTCTCAAACCTGCAGTCCTCTTATCTCAACCTCCCTTTTAGCTGGGAGTACAGCCATCGGCCGCCATACCCAGCTTTAAAAGCCTGATGATGAAGCTTCCTGTACAACACACAGTTATAAACTTCTCTTGAAAAATAATTTTCTCTTCTAGACAAACTTTTTTTTTGGAAAAGTTAATTTTCTTTCAAACTTGTACTTTGGAAAGTTAATTTCTCTTCTTGGATAGTATTGTGTGAACTGCAGTTTCTAAAACTATGTCTTGTATAAAGCAAGAGGTTTAAATGTATAATATACTAACGGAATAGCCACCTGAAGGGTAAGGAAAAAAGTTTGATTTGTATGGCGATTTTTATATGTTTTGAAATAAGACTAACAGATTTTTTTTATTCTAATAAATGACATAGTGCCAGACTTTCTTTAAAGAGGTTGGTCTGTAAAGTGAACTGTTCCCTAATTTTCCCGCGTGACATATGAGGGCAGAAGTTGAGATCATGACGTGTACCTAGGGGTGGCAATAATTTAAGCAAAGAAGGCAGGTGAAGGAGCACACAGTTGACGGTCCTGATGAGTTCTTCCCAGCGCCTTACTTTCTGCTGCTCTGGGGAGCAGCCTCCACCGTTCTTGGGATTTTTTAATAACAATAAACCAGGGGCGGAGCGCATAATCCTTTTAAGTGAATGGTAAACACTGTGGAAGGCGTGTCTTCAGCGCCCCGCGCCTTTGGGTCGTAGGTCACGTGAGCTCCGAGCACTTCCCGATCCTCGGCAGCTGTCTCGTGTAGGTGGTGATCAGAGCCTGAAAAAAGACAGGGGGACGGCAGGAAGACGGGGTGGGAGTAAGCTCGAATACAAAGAAAAGCGGTCTGTTACAATGCCACACTTTACGGTGACTAAAGTCGAGGACCCAGAGGAGGGGGCGGCGGCCTCGGCCTCGCCTGAGTCAGGTCTACCCGAAGTAAAAGCCCGGATTCCGTCGTCAGAGAAACCAGGTGAGTCCGCAGCTTCCCAGCTCTTGGAACCTGTCGAGTTTTTGTGAGAAAAATGGTAACTCGGATGCCACAAGTCAGAACGCCGCCTTCGTGATGGGGGAGACGTGCGCTCAAGGTGTTTTCCCGTCAGTTGCCCCGCTTGTGTGTGTGCCCAACGACTTATCTTGCTCTTCTTCACGCACGGGTTTGTTTTTCTCACAATGAGCTCTCTGTTCTTCACCAACAGGTGAAATTGAATCATGGCAGTGTATGAAAAGAACTTGCCAGTGAAAAGAAGGACACAGTAAACGCTAGTTCATGCAGAATTTAGAATCTCCTCACACAGATTGTATCTGGAAAAAACTCCAAGCCCGGATAGTTGATGACACCTAAATTTAGCAGTTTATATAGCATTGTATAAAGAGGGAGCATGATTCAGAAGTTGTGTACTGTGAACTTTGTGCTTGGACTTATCAGGTTATTCAGGATGTTGCCTCAGTTTACCAGCTAAACAATAACTCAGTCGTGAACGGCCTACGAAGGCTTAATAAAGAGCAGAAGTGCAATGTATGGTTATTGTGATAACCAGCATCATGTTAACAGAATCATTTGATGAATGTGCTTATCCCTATTGTTCTCTGAGTGGCAGCAGTTATACTTTCCAGGGGAATTATGGTTTTGAATTTTTAAACACCCAATTAAAATCTTAGTTAATATTATGGTATTAAATATAGTCATCATATTAAGCCCCTTATTTTTTAAATCTGTAAATTGCCAGCAACTTCTCCATTATGTGAATAAATCTAAGAGAAACTCAAAATTCCTTTTAGTGCTATCCTATCATGATTCAAACTTCTCTGCAAAGCAGGCAGCATTGCAGCTGTTCCATGTGAATACCTGATGAGTATCTCTGTTTCTTACCAAACTTGAGAGGATCTTTAAGAATATTTATGATATGGACTATTAAGAAAATCTTCCTTTTTTTCTTTCTAGTGAGAGAATTTTTTGTATGTATTTACATATTGCATCCTCTTCTCACCCTCTCACCCCCAAACTCCACTTTCCTTTTCCCTTAGTGAGAGAATTTATTAAGGGAAGATAGGAATGGTTTTATGTAAACTCTTTGTTCACTAGATTATTTTCATTTTGTTGAATAGTCAGGGCGATAACCTGAAGTTAGCCTAGCCAACTTTGAATTTGAACTTGAGTCTCAGGACTTGGACTCAAGGGAGTTGCATTATCTCTCAAGCTTGTGTATTTGAAACTTACTTTAATTGCTTAGATTTTAATTCATTTAGACTTCTGTATTTATTTTTAACTCAGTAGTTTCAAAAAATTTAAACCAAGTCCATCTGTACCTCATTTCACTGCTCATTGTTTTTCTCTTTTTTCCTTCATATTTGCTCTGTTTCATATTTCATCTTTACTAGACCCATGATGTTTGGGAAAATTTGCTTTCTTCAAATTAGAACAGCTTTAAAATCACTCAGAACCATTAGCAACCACTTAGAAAGTCCGTAAAAATTTTAATACTGCCAAGCTTTATAATAAAGTGACATGATTAGGCTTAATTTATTTTGTTCCATAGTAATTGCTTTGAACGAACAATAAGTGTCAGATATAATCTAACTTGAATTTAATAAGGCTTTTTATTTGGTATGTCCTGAAATAGCCCAGAAAGTAACCCAGTGAATAAACTGCTGGAGAATATGTAATCTAAATTATCTTTATCGTAGGGTGAAGTTAGAAGGAAGGCAGGAGGTAAAATCTAAAAATTTTTTACCTGGGGAATAATGTTCTTGGGGGTAGATTTTTTTTTCCTTTTTTTGAGCATTTGCTTGAAATTTAATGCTTTTGCTCCTTCTTCTTCTGAGTTGAAAAAAAAAAATCCTACCTTGATTATTGTTTTGTTGCAAGCACTTTTAACACCAGCAAGTTATGTAATCAGCAGCTTTTTGTTTTCTTTGTTTTTGTTTTTCCCTGTATGTCTGTGTGGAAATTATGTAGTATCATGTATATTGAACAACTTGGAAAGCAGATCATCCTTTAAAATATGTTTTTTAATGATAATTTATTTGAACTACACAATTTGAATAACTTGAGATAAAATAGAAATGTGAATATAGAGATAACTAATTTTTTAAAATTCCTTCTTGCATGGTAGTTTCTAGAGTGTCAATATAGTAGAACTCTGCTTAAATTTGTTACTTATTCATTTATTTTTAGCTTTTAATCTTGTCTTTTTTTGTGGTACTGGGGATTGAACCCAGGATCTTCACACAGAATTACATCTCAAGCCCATTTTAAATTTTTTTCCACTTTTATTTTTGATTTTGAGACAATGTCTTACTGAGTTACTAAATTGCCAGGCTGAGCTCAAACTTGCTATCTTCCTCTAATTTTGGTTTTAAAAGGAAAAACAAACTCCTATTTTCATTACATTTTTTTTCCATTGTTTTCTTAGCAACCTGCCCATAGAAGTAGATGTACTGAGCACTGTGTTGTAACTATCTATTGACTTGTCTCCCTAACTGGTTGATTATAAGCGCCTTCAAGACAGGTCATCCAGTATCTCCAGGAGCTCAGCAGTTCTGTGAATAAACCTGTCCTCTGTCCTTTTGTTCCAAACATGAGGTCAGGTGGTGTACTTTCTCCAAGCTGTAGGGTATAAAAAGTTCCAAGTTTCCCACCAAAGGTGCAAGAAATGGCTCTGGACTTAAGGGACCTTGCTTTGAATCTCATTCCTACTAATTATTACTAATTAGTAGTGATAATTTGGAATAATTAGTACTTGAGTGACTTTCATCAAGTTGTTTAACGTCTTACTGATAAAACCGAGGGAATAACAAGTACCTACTTTACAGGGAGGTTGTAAGAATAGCATGGGGTAATTAGTGTGTATATGTGAGAAAGAGTATTCAAAAATGAGAAACAGGTTTGGATAACAGGTAAGAAGACAGAATAATAAATTGCCTGGTGGGCATCCCTGGACAGGCATCTCCAAGGAGGGGACACAATTGATCCTTGAAGGGAGGTCTAGAGAACATTTCAAGCAGTAGTAACTGACAGCTTGAAGGTACAAGGGGATGGTGAAGTGCTTGTGACAAAATAAGCTTTGGAGAAGTGAGCACATTGGCATGTGGTAGAGATGGGGAGGAAGGGAGGTTGAGGCTGTGCACTGAGCTGTTACTAATTTCATCCTTTTTCTACCCTGTGAGATACTGCCTTCTTGGAAATTAAAAACAGGCTGTTGACAGTGAATTACTTTAGGGCATGTGCTGAATAACAGAGCCATACTTTTAAATTCCCTGTGCTTCCTATCACACTGTGATGCCTAGGCTTTGCTTTTATTTATTTATTTTTTTGAGACAGGGTCTTGCTCTGTAGTCCAGACTAGTTCTAAATTCACTATGAATCCCAGGCTGGCCTTGAATTCATAGCAATCCTCCTGTATCAGCCTTCCCCAAGTTCTGGGATTACAGGAATGTGTACCACCACATCCAGTTATTATGTGGTGCTGGAGAATTGAACCCAGGGCCATGTGCTTGCTAGGCAAGCTGTGTAACCTCTCTGCCTTCCTTTTTAAGAATAAAAGAAAGTTCCTTTATATCTTAATGTGCATGAGTCACAGACTTTGACGTGAATATTATAAAATTTAGTATTGATAGGGCCAGTATAATGGTTTTTCTCTTTATTGAATTAATCACGTATGAATGCTACATTCCTTTAGTTACTAGGTTGGTATAAGTGTTTTTGTGAAATAATTGCCTTAAGTCTTCTCCTTCCTCAGGTCTGTGGATTTGTTAGAATTAACTGTGGACTTTCCCTCACTAGGTGATGGCAGACTGGAAGATATCCCTTTCCTTTGAAATTGGATTCTAAAGGGGCCAGAGGAATTGAAAATTGGGTTATAAAGGGGCCAGACAAGTTCCCTACTTCGATTCCCCAATACCACATAAGCCAGATGTGGTGGCACATGCCTGTAATCCCAGCACTTGGGAGGCTGAGGCAGGAGGATTGCCTTGAGTCCAAGGCCAGACTGGGCTCCATTGTGAATTTATGGCCCACCTGGGCTACAGAGGAACACTCTGTCTCTGGGGGGGTTGGGGGAAGGGAGTTGGGTTCTAAGGACATTTCCAGAAATCGACCGATAGCAACAGGGAGGAACCTAGAGTGGTACTGAACAACACCTCCAAACATTTACTCACCAGTAAAACAGTGTGAGAGCATACTATGAGAGATTTCTGTACAAAGTTCAACTTTCATTTAAAAATTTTTAAATTTACAAAAAAAATTACGTTTACGTATCAGTGAAGGTTTGACTATCTTTAAATTTTAAAATAGGTCACAATAGGTTACAAAAGAGATTCTTCTTTGTGTGGATAAAAATTTTTTCTGTAGTGGAGATTTAAAAGACTTTTATAAAGCTGGGTGTGGTGACACATGCCTGTAAACCCAGCACTTGGGAGGCTGAGACAGGAGGGTTGCTGTGAGTTTAAGGCTAGCGTGGACTACACCCTGAGACTGTGTCTCAAAAAAAAAAAAAAAAAACATAAAAAACAAAATACAGTTAATTTATTTGCTAAGATTTGAATGTTTTGAGAACTAGTTTGTAAAGTAGATGTTTTAGAGCTAGCTCTAAAAGCTGTCTGCTTGAATACCTCATCATCCTTCTGTGTTTCTAAGTCCTGCTTACATCTGCTTCTCCCAAGCAAAAAGGCCCCTGGATCTAAAGAACAGTTGGGTACAAGTGTGGCCTTGAGCTCTGCAAGACCTCTGTCAAGAAGAGTCATGTGAGACTTGCTCCTTCAGAGCTAGATGAGAGTCTGCAGAGCCTTGGGATAAGGCTGAGAATGGCTGAACTTGGTCACGCTGGAGGGAAAAGGGAAAGAGCCAGAGCCCTGAGATTACCCTGTCTCTGAGGCTGAAAGATACAAAGAAACCAGAGAGAAGGGATGGCTTCCTCCTGGGCCTCCACCAGCTTTGATGGCTTGCCCGCTGCCACACTGCCTACACAGAGATGGAGTCTGCTCTTCTTTTTTGTTTTCTTATTTTTGAGACAGTCTTGCCATAGTGCCCAGGCCAACCTCAAACTTGTGAGGCTTCTGTCCATGCTTCCTAAGTACTGGGGTTTAGAGGTGCCATTCACCATGTCGCCTGTTTTCTTGAGACTGCCTGTACTTGTAGGTCCTCCAGTAAACAAACTTAAGCCCTTGAGAGATGGCAAAGAAAAAATGAATTATCTCAAAACTGTTTTTGAAAAGAAAATAATAATAATAACATGCAGCAACTTGCATGAATCTCAGAGACATTTATGCTGAATGAAAGAAGCCAATCATAAAAATGGTTTGACTGGATGCCATTCATATATTTGAAATTATGATTTTGACACATTTAGTAATATATATATATATGTACATACATACTAAAATATGTGTGTGTATTGGTGGTACTGGGGATTAAACTCATGGCTTTTAGTTACAGTTTGTTAAAGCCTTTAGAAAACATTAAACTCACCTTGCTTTAAGTAGTTAACCTTTGGCTATGACATGGAATCCATTCAGGTTATGACAGTATCAAAAGTGTTCACAGTGTTCTCTCAGTGTTCCTACCTCAAAGCTTTTTCCTTGGTCTGATTTAAGTGTTTGGGTCAGTTCTTTTCTTGTCCTGTTAAGGATGTTGTCTCTTTTGATCATGCTTGTTCTTTTAACACTATCTTTTTTGATTAGTTTATTAGCATTTGAGAAGGTGTCTTGTTCCTGTTTTTCTCAGGCTGGCCCTAAACTTCTGGACTAAAGTAATCCTCTCATATCAATGTCTCAAGTAGCTGGGAGTACAAGTGTGTTTCTTACCTGGCTCAGAAAGCACTTTTTAAATGAAAGAAACATGAAATGCATGGAAAGTGATTTGCATCATTCACACAAGTAGAGAAGGACATGGAGTATCACAGGCTTCTTGATTCATGTTTTGTATCAATCCCAGGATTCTTTCGCCTTTGTTATTTTTTGGTGAGATTTTTTAACTCTTTTCCTCTGCTTACACCTCATGCTTCTGTAATTACACATTTACACTTTCCTTGATGATCAGTTGATGGATTTGGACACCTGTGCCTTCTGCTGTGTGCTAATCTTCCAGGAGTTTTTGAGCCACGTGTTAAAATTACACCTGCCTTCATCACAGATGAGCTCGCTAACGTTTAGGGGATTTACCCTCATATGTTTAGGGAGCATTTAAACAAAATTCATTTAGACAGAATCAGAACATACAATTTACCTCAGTGTATTTTTTTTTCCTGCGAATCTGAAGTCCAGACCCCCCCAAAAAAATGTTCTAAAAACATTCTCTGCTTTAGACATACACCTAAATGGCCCTTTATATCCCAGGATCTGAAGGACACTGTTTCGTTTTGTTTTTTGAGACAAGGTCCAGGCTGGGGCCCAGGCTGACCTTGGACTCATAGCAGTCATCCTGCCTCACTCAGCCTCCGGTGTGCTGGGATTACAGGCATGTACCACCATGCCCAGTTTATGTGGTGCTAGGGAATCTGTACACTAGTAGTGCTTGACTTAGCACTTGCTTGGCAAGCGTTTTAACCACTGAGCCATTCCTCCAGCCCCTGAAGGACACTGTTGATGTGTACCCAGTAGTAGTGGCAGGTCTGCCCATGCCTCCCACTGTCTCCACCTCTTCCTGCCTGGCGCCCAGCATGTTTCCCTACTACCATCAGCTCTGCCACCTCGATGCACAGCACTGGAGCCCTGCTTGCAAGAGATGGCATGAGGGGCCTGGGTAAAACCTGTGGCAGGTCCTGGGCCACATGGCTGCTTAATTGCTGGCTGCTCCTGACTAGTCAGCGTAGCATTTCCTGTCCCTCTGTGTGTAGTAAGCACTTCAAGTTAGCGACTGTTCTCTGTTCATCTTGGTGTTTCCCCAGTGCCTAGGACTTAGACTACCACAAGTGCTTGATGAGTATTTGTTTATTAGTTGAAAGATAACACCAAACAACTCATACACAGCTATTCAGAGGAAAATAAGCCCTGTTAGAGAGTTAAACCTTAAGCACTTGAGTTGAGCCTTCAAAGAAAGTAAAACTCAGGTAAGCAGTGAAGAGAAGGACATTTTTAGGGAAAATATGCCTGGGTCCAGAATTAAGGCTCACATAGTGCTCCAGAGAGTTCCTTACTCAGAGCAGTGGATGATGAGGTCAGAGAAGAGTAATTTGGTGCAGGATTACAAAGGGACTGAAGTGCCATCATAAAGTTTTTGGAGTTCTTGTAGACAATGGGTCACAAGTAAGCCAGGGTCTCTTTACAGATGTCTAAGTTCTTGCCCTCTGCAACCACCTCCCTTTCCTGAAAACTGGAAGTAGGACCAAAGACAGAACGTGCCTAGGCAGCCCCTCGATGGATCCCACATGTGGTAGGGTATAACTAAGCAAAAAAGCAACAGTGATTTCTTCACAAACGTTTGGGAACTCTTGGCATCGTCACTTGGAAACCTTTGAAAGCATTTTTTTAAAGCGGTGAAGCAACCTGAAAAAGGCAGAATTTTAGGGTTATTAATAGCAGAAAATGAGGATTGTTTCAAGATG
The DNA here is from genome assembly GCA_004027205.1 of Ctenodactylus gundi. Classification (NCBI taxonomy): domain Eukaryota; kingdom Metazoa; phylum Chordata; class Mammalia; order Rodentia; family Ctenodactylidae; genus Ctenodactylus; species Ctenodactylus gundi. The sequence goes on along the minus strand of PVKB01000919.1, from coordinate 500,254 downwards.
GGAAAATTGGTTCTAAGAAGAATTCAGTATTTTTGAGCCTGGAGGCATAACTGAGTGGCAAGAGTGCTTGCCTACCATGCCTAACCACATAAAAATTAGCCGGGCATGGTGGCGTGCATCTGTAACCACAGTGCTGGTGAGGCCGAGGCAGGAGGAGGCTGTGAGTTTCATGGCCCAAGCTGTAGGATCTAAGTGCTGGTAGTGCAGTGGGAAAGGAGATTGGTGTGGAAGCCACTGCTGACTGGATTTGGTGATGAAATGTGAAGGAGGAGGAGTAGAGAGAATCTGAAGTAGGAAGGTAATACAGCCAGTGCTCTGGGAGGTGGAGGCAGGAGGATCATAAGTTTAATGCCCAGCCTGGGCAGCTTAGTTGACCTAGTGAGGCCCTGTCTCAGAATCTGAAATAGAGAATAGAAATGGGCCAGGGTTGTAGCTCCATGTGAAAGCCCTCAGCTTGATTCCAGTACTGGAAGGAAAAAAGAAAGGTGGTATAGTAACTAGTCTGGCTTATCCATTTTCTTTGTGGCTGTACTTGTTCCTTCTCCTTTGTTATCACTTAGGTTTATTAAGTCCTGTAATTTTATCTCCTGATGTCTCTCTGCAGTCTATTCTGTCACTCCACCTGACTAGTGTTTGCCTTCCTCCAAGTCCCCTTTCCTTTTCTACTTTTTGGTGAACTGTCCATCTTGCGAGGTCTAGCTCAGTTGTCCCCTTGACGCCATCTCTGTCAGTTTTTTTTTAACCCCACAGTATTTGTACTTCTACTATGTCATTTTATTGTTTCATAATTTGTGAACTTCCCTCTACTCTGTGCATGTCTTGTGGTCCCAGCTACTTGGGAAGGGAACAGGGGTAGAAGGACTATTTGAGAAGTTGAAGACCAACCTTGGCAACATAGTGAAACCTCATCAGGTCAACACGGACTTGAAATTCTCTACTGTGAGTGGTAGATGAAGCAGTTCTCCAAAGAAACTGTAAAAGACTATTTCTATGGGAAATAATAAAGCTCTTCAGAAAAACTTTACAAAGGTTGTTTTGTAAGAAAACTATAGTCATTTTAAATTTCTCTGGCCTCCATAGCACATAAGAAACTAAATTAAATCTTCATTCTTTGCCATATACTGGGATAAATATATTGAGAAAATACCTATATGAACCTCCTCTTTGTCAGTTGTTAACGTTGCAAAGAAATCTTTTCAGTTCATTTTTCTGGTTGCATCTGTCTGATTTTGAAAAGTGTATTTTGGGGCTGAAAGAAAAGCACAGCAGTTAGGGCACTTGCATAGCAATTGCAAGGCCCTGGGTTTGGTCCCCTGGGTTCAGTTTCCCAGCACCGTATAAATCAGGTGGGGTGGTACACGTGTAATCCTAGCACTCAGGAAGCTGAGGTAGGAGGTTTGCTGTGAGTTCGAGGTCAGTGTGGGCTGTATAGTTAGTTTAGGACCAGCCTAAATCACAAAAGGAGAACCTATATTTTTTTAAAAAAGGTTTTTTTTCTCCTTTTTCTTTTCTGTTTTTGTTTTGTTTTTCTTTCCTTTTTGGAGACAGGGTCTCACTCTATAGCCCAAGCTGGTCCTGAAATCACTGTGTAGCTCAGGCTGGCCTGGAACTCCCAGCAATCCTCCTGCCTCAGCCTCCCAAGTGCTGGGATTATAGGCCTGCACCACCATGCCCAGCTTTATGTGGTACAGGGGAATTGAACTTTGGTCCTTGTGTTTACAAGGCAAGTGCTTTAACCACTATGCCATTGCTGCAGTCCTTCTTTTCTGTTTTTTAACTCCCATTCTGACCTAGACTTACAGAGTGCCTCAGGCTTTTGGTTGTAATCTGGTTCTGAGTTAGGTGCAGCTTGATTTATGAAGATCCTCAAATGGTAAAAATAGATTACTGGCAGATGGTTCGTATTACAGGAAATAATTTACTCACAATAAGTGTCATTTTGAGTACTATTAGGTATGTTTAGGACAACTTCCGTTCATAAGTATATATGAATATCCTCTTCCCAGTGACATGCCAGCAGGTACTATGCAAAGCGGAGGCTTCAATTGTAGAACACTGTTACCCTTTTGACTAAACAGTGTGGACTGCAAGCCCAGAAACGCCCTTCAACTGCACCCTGCTTACCTATTGTGATTTTTATGGGCATGGCTAGTTTCACTCTAACAGATTCATGTACTTGTTTACTCCCAGATTTACCTTCTACCTGTGCATACACTGTGCCACACCTGCTTTTACATGTTTCAGGAAAGCATTTGCAGATTCTTAGAGAATAGTTTTCAAATTATCAAACGGATATCAGGTAAGAATTGCCCAGTTATAATAAGTAGCAAAAATCTAAGTGGAATTTGTAGAAACTATGTAAAACACATATTTCTGTTCATGTTAAATAAATGAGGATGTTCACAGGAAAAGCCCTGGCTTGACCAGAGAATACACATCTGTCATGTATTTCTAGCTCAGAAGATAAAGATGCTTATTATGTGGTACAAGAAGAGTTTTTTTTCTTTTTAAAGCAAAAGACATTTGTATTTTGTCTCCCTAGCGCTATAATTATCCTGAATTCTGAGTAGATTTTGTTTCTCTTCATATAGTCCATCACAATTTGAGATGACTTATCTTAGGCTATTGTATTTTGTTCTAGAACAAAAAGGTTAAAAATACTGAATATTGGGAAGTATGAACTCAGGTTCTCAAAGACCATATGTTTGCCATGCTAGAGGTGTACTGAGTGGTGGAGTGCCTGCCCAGAGCGTGTGAGCTGTGCAGGGTATGGAAGACCGTCTCCCTCCTTTCTTTCTGGGCAGAACTGCAAATGATATCTTGACTGCTCATTAACCCAGGCATTAATTTTCTCAGTTATAAACGTTGAGAGATGAGGTTTTCAAATGTGTCTGTTCCAGCATCCCTGACTAGTAGGGAACCAAAATCTTCAAGGGTTATTGTAGGAATAAAAACATGATGCAATAACCTCTCCTCAGCTTTTTTCTAGAGTCAGTAGAAGCCTAGAGGAATATCTCAGTGGTTAAAGCATTTTCCTAGCAAGCTCAAAACCCTGAGTTTGATTCCCCAGTGCCACATAAGCTGGGCATGGTAGTGCACACCTGTAATTCCAGCACTCGGGAGGCTGAGGCAGGAAGATTACCTTGTGTTAAAGGCTAGAATGGGCCACATAGTGAGTTTAGGACCAGGCTGGACTGCAGAGTGAAACCCTGTCTCAAAAAAAAAAAAATCAGTAAAGTTGTTTTCTGAAACTCTACAATTCTTTGCTACTTTTTTTTTTTCAGTGCAGCCTACACAACTGCATCTCTGTAATGTTAGGGCTCAGATTTTCTCCTACTGGCAAGATGGAGGTTGGGGCTGTGGTGAAGGGAGGAAGATCTAATCCATCAGTTGGATTGTTTTTTCCTACTTTGTCTTATTTGTCTTATATATTTTGTGTGTGTCTTATATATTTTGTGTGTGTGTGTGAGAGTGTGTGTGTGTGTGTGTGTGTGTGTGTGTGTGTGTGTGTGTGTGACAGGGCCTCACTTTGTACTCTAGGCTGGTTCTGAACTCCCTATGTAGCCCAGCCTGGCTCTGAATTTAAGATAATCCTCCTGCCTCATCCTCTGGCTGCTGGGATTATAGGCATGTGTCACCACACCTGGTTTATGTGATGCTAGGAAATCAAACCCAGGGCCTTGTGCTTGCTGGGCAAATACTCTACCTTGTGAGCTATCCTCCCCAGCTGAGCAATACTCTTATTTAGATGGAAAGTTGAAGGTTAGGAACTCGTTGATATGTTGGGAAAAGTCTTTTAGGATTGAAAATTTGAAAATTTTCTTAAAGCCAAATTAAGAGAAAATTTTCTCTGAAAATATATCTTACAGTGTTTTTAGTTGTGAAAGCCAGGTTTCTAACCTTATTCTTGATGAAAGCATGTAGGGTGTACTCTATCTGTGATGCATAGTTACTTAATTTGCAAACTTGAATAAATCCAAGACCTCTCAAATGCTAGGTTCACCCCATCGCTCGGTTACACTCCTACCCTGGCATGCTATTTTAAAATGTTAGATTTAATTACATTTATATAAAATATGTATAGAATTGTGGAAGTATTACTTGATTTTTGCCCAAAACAACTATAAAGTGATAATAAAATATTCAGTATTTATTTACTGCTGATAAAAATCACAGGTACTCCTGTGTAGTTTATTGCCTATATCATGAATGAAAAGAATTTAACTTCAGTTAGAAGTTAAATGAAAATAATGATGTAATTTTTTCCCCATTATTCACAGACCCCCTGGCCTAAATTTATTTCTGGTCCCTCAGACACATTCAGGGAAGCCAGATGTAATCCTCCTCTAAAGAGGTTTAATCTTAAAGGAAAATGGAGCTTAGGGTCTTTTCCATATTTAGCTCTTAATGCTTTACAAGCTTGAAGTAAGCAAGTGATTATTAATTAAATGTAATTGTTACTATCTTTCGCCCAGGAGCCTGTTTTTTACTACTTTTTAATAATTAAGACAAAATAGCTACTTCCATTATAAAAACCATTATTTAAAGCCAAATCAACATACTGTCATTAAGAATTAGTGCTTTATTTTGGGATTTGAGCCATTGTTCTAAAATGTTTCTTTGTCATTAAAAAAGCAGTTTAACTTGTAGAATAAGGCCTGACTCATCTTAGGGAAACTTGCTTGGTAAAATTTATGTAATGATTTTTAAAATTTGTTTTGTTTTTTGAATGGGCTTTTTTGTTTTGGTTTGGTTTGGTTTGGTTTGGTTTGGTTTTGGTGGTAGTAGGGGTTGAACTTGGGGAGCACTGAGCTGCACTCTCATCCCTTCGCGTATGCTTGGATAGAGATCCTATGGGCTGACCCCAAGTCTTAACACTGAGCTACATCCCCAGCTTTTTCTTCAGGTTTTTATTTTGAGACATGATCTCACTAAGTTGCTAAATTGAACTTGTGATTCTTAAAGTGCTGGGATCCCACGCGTGTACCACCATGCCTAGCTTCCTTGTTATCTTTTGAGATACAGTTTCTTTAAATTGCCAAGCTGGCCTTGAACCTAAAACACTTCTTTCAGCCTTCCACGTAGCTTTGATTCAGGAATGCACCTCTGCACCTGGCTGTACTTTTTTGTGGTAAAATTTATGTGACAGAAAATACTTAAGATCAATGAAAACTTTATGTATTGCACTTATACATATCAATAAAATGAGAAAAAACTACCATTTTAACCACTTTTAAGTGTGCAGTCAGGGACATTGCTAGATCCACAGTGCTGTGCCGCAGTTGCCTCTTCCTGTTTCCTAAATCTCTGGTGGTCATACATAGTGACTCTGTACTCATTAAGCAGTGCCACCCTCTGCCATACTCTTTCCCATCTCTGGCTACTGCTCCTCAGTCTACTTCCCATCTCCAAAAGTTTGCATTTTCTGGTTATTTCATATAGAATCACATAGTATTTATTCTTTGTGTTTGGTGTAATTTTTCATATTCCATTCATATTGTGGCATATATAATAATTCCATTGTGTTGGAGCTGAGCAATATTCTCTAGTCGTGCATATATATGCTGTTATGATTATTCGTCTTGGAGAACACTTGGGTTTCAGCCTTTTGTGAAGAATGCTGCTATAAACTTTGTCATGTAAATAAATGTCTGAGTTCCTGATTTCAGGTTTGGTTTTTAGTTGTTTTGTTTAGATTTATTTAGTGTTTTAACTCTGAGTAATGTGACCATTTTTTATAATAATTCTCTTTTATCCTTTCATTGATGTTTCTTTTTCTAATTTTTTATTTATGTCCTTGGTTAATTTTGTTGCTGAGTTTTTAAAATTGTTTGATCATTCATTTTTTTTTCTTTTTTTTCAATTGTTTGTTTTTCAGACCCGAGTCAGAACTCCATCACAGGGGAGCACAGCCAGCTGTTAGGTATAGTATTACTAAGGGAACTGACTCTTAGTCTCCCTTTACCTTGTACCAACAGACCTTACTTATTCTCTCCTGTAATTCTATTTTTGATCCTCTTTTTTCCTACTTTTCACCTCTCTACTATTTTCCTGTTTCTGTTTCCAGTTTGATTTTAGGAAACAACTACTGTAGTTGATCCCTGATCCTTAATTTACACTAAAAGGTAATTTTATGTGGTCTGTGGTTACAGAATAATCTAAGATTAGAACTTTTTTCCTAAGATAATCTTTCAGAGAAGACGTTATAGTATTTTGTAATATCTTTGACTTTTTAGTTACTTTTTTAAAAATACTTTTTGTTCACCTTGATTGTAGCTGAAAGTGTTTCCTAAACAGCATGGCTTTGAAATCCATAGAAGCTGGTGTCCCAGTTTCTTGTCTGTGAAATAAGTTATGGGAGTAAATTGATTTCTTTTAAATTGCTTACTTAAATTACAGCAAACCTATAATTTGACAAGAGTTTCACAAGCTCTTAAAATTTCAAAATGTAAAAATAAGTCATACTCTGTTAAGGAATCTAGGCAATAAAAAGGGATATATAAAGAAAGTAAAAGTCCCTTGAAGTATCTTGTCTCCCCAGGCCCTCAGCCTTACGCTCCCAAAAGACTTGGCTATTGACATTTTTGACAATTCTAGAAGTTTTTATTATAAATTTTAGGGATTTTTTGCTTTGCTTTTTTTTGGTTTTGTTGAGACAGAGTCTCTGTAGCCCAGGATGGCCTTGAAATCTCAAATTTTATTTCTCATTTTATATTTTTCATATGTTTGAATACATAATTAAATTCATCTTGGGTAATTAATTGGTGCATGTACATGCTGCATCTTAATCTTTTTTACTTCCCTCTCCCCTTCAAAGATTATTTACATTTTCAAAAGGATAAATCGCCATAAGCTCCTGCTAGTAAGAGGAAAGGAAGAATACTTGGTTTTTTTGTATCAAAAATTTATCAACCTTTTTTTTTGTGTGTGAGACAGTATCTCACTCTGTAGCCCAGGCTGGTCCTGAACTCACTGTGGAGTCCATGCTGGCCTTGGACTCATGACAGTCCTCCTGCCTCAGTCTCACGAGTGCTGGGATTACAGGCATGTGCCACCACTCTTGGCTTTTGTGGTGCTGGAAAATTGAACTTGGGTACTTAGTGCTTGACATAACCACCAAGCCATTCCTCCAGCCCCAAAAGTTTATCAATCTTAAACTTTATTTTTGCTAGTAGCAAAAATACTTGTATTTTTAATTTATATTTAAATGCTTGTTGCAATCTTTTTGTTTGTTTGTTTGCATTTGTCTTTTCTGTGTGGTACTGGTCATTGAATCTAGAACTGTCACACTAGCTACACACCCAGCCCTTTATGTATGTGTGTGGGAGTGAGCTTTGAATCTCCTTCACCCTCAGCTACTCCTCCAAGCTTTTGTGTGTGTGTGGTAGTGGGCATTGAATCTTGGGCCTTCACACTCAGCTACACCCCTCAACCTTTTTTTGGAACAGGGTCTCACTAACTTACTAAGGTGCCCTGTACTTAAATTTGTAATCCTTCTGCCTCAGGCTTCCAGCATGCTGGAAATAAAGGCATGTGCCACAGTTTTGAGTTTTTGTCTGTCTTTTGATTTATGTATTATTTAACATTTAGCTGTTGAATATGTGCAAAGCAGTTGTGGAGACTGTTGTCAAAAGTCCAAAGTAGAGAAAGCCTGCTGTGGCTTATTTGATTATAAAAGCTTCAGAGTATTAGTTAAAAAAAAAAAAAAAAAAAATCTGGGGGGTTGTAAGGATGGCACACAGTGGTTAGAGTGCTTGCCTAGCAAGCGCGAGGCCCTGAGTTTGATTCCCAAAAGCACATAAAGCCGGATATGATGACACATGCCTGTAATCCCAGTACTCAGGAGGTTGAGGTAGGAAGATTGCCATGAGTCCAAGGTCAGCCTGGGCTAGATTATGAGTTCAGGATCAGCCTGGGCTGCAAAGCAAGACCTTGTCTCAAAACAAAAACAAAAAAAAACTGGGCTTTTTTTTTTTCTTCTGTGTTAAGGGCCTAGAAGAGTCCTTGAATTCTAATGATATCTTAATTTTCCTTCCTTTGAGTGAGTGTGCTAGAACGGTACCTAATAATGTAGGCACCCAGTAATTTCTTTTCTTGGTACTGGGGATCCAACCCAGGGCCTTTGCTTTGACCTACATCCCTAGCCTATATGTCTATATTTTTCTTTTGAGAAAGATCTCACTCTGTAGTTTAGGTTGATCCCTAACTCACTTTGTAGACCGGTATGGCCTTGCCTCAAATTCACAGCAATCCCCCTGCTTCAGCCTCCTGAGTACAGGGTTTACAGGTATGTACCACCATGCCTGCCTAATTTTTATGTGGTTCTAGGAAATCAAGCCCAAGGCCTTGTGCATGCGAGGCAAGCTCTTTAGCCACTGAGCTACGCCCTCCTCCTCCCAGTCCTAGTTTTGGTTTTGAGACTGGGTCTCCCTAAATTGCTTAATTGCCCAGTCTGGCCTTGGATTTGCAGTCATCTTGCTTTCACCTCCCAAAGTGCTGGGATTACAGGCCTGTGCTGCCGGGCCTAGCAAAATATTTGTTAAGTAAATGACTTAATGTTAATGTCAACATAGAAATCTGGTCACCAAGGTCATAGCCATGTAATATTGGGGCTGTCATTATTCATTCATGTTCCTATTCTCTTTGTTATATGATTGATTGTTCTTTGGTGCTAGGGATCAAACTCAAGGCCTGGCCCATGCTAGGCAAGTCTTTACCACTGAGCTAGAGTCCCATCCCATTATATTTTTATGTTAGATGGTTCATTTATACTGTTCAAAATTAGTCTTCTATATATAAAAAGTTCATATTTACTATCAGGCATGGTTAAGAGTTTGTGGAAAATTTTTTAGATCATGAAAAGCACATCTTTTTCCCTTAACTGTTCAGTTGCTTCTGTCCCCAGTACATGATTGGAAGAGAAATTTGAGAGTAGTTTGTTGTTTGGCCAAGAGTATGTGCAGTGAAAGTAGGGTAGGCCTTAGCTAATGAGTGGATAGGAATTCCTGTGATTTAGTATTACTATGTTGGATCAAAATAGAGACTAGATTTTGCAATATTTTTAAAACATCTTAATGTTTCTTGGAAGAGGTATTGGTAGCTGGATCCTCCCAGGCCTTGATACTGGGAGTGCGGTGGCATTGCTGGTTAGCACAAGGCCCTGCGCTATGATCCCCAGCAGTGGCAATAAAACATACTCCTAGCTATCTTTAAAAATCTCCTTTAGGGTAAGTTGGGTTGAAAGTAGGTGAAAAACTAGTTTGATTGCCTTGCCTGCTGGATCAAGTTTATCATAGCCGCTTTCAGACTTTCTTGCTGAGTTGGATTTTTTCACAGTACCTTGCAGACCATCTAAATGCTTTCCCATTCATGGGGTGCAGTCATTTTAACATCTCTGCTGTCCCCACTGACTGACTGTGTCTCTGGGGAAGCTCAGGGCTGGGCGGAGGAGACCTATGGGACAGTGAAACTGTTATTAGAATACACTTTGGACTTATGAACCTTGTCCAGTGTGTATGTGTATAATTTTCAATTTAAAAGTTTTAGAAATCAAGTCAACGTTCAATAAGTGTCGGTGTTTTTACAAAGTTTCACCAGATATTCAAGGAAAGAAAATTCTAGTGTGGGACTGGGCATATTTCAGTCTTTAGAGCACTTGCCTTGCGTGCAAATGCCATGATTCAATTCCTCAGCACCACATAAAAATTAGCTGGGCATGGTGGCACATACCTGTAATCCCAGCACTCAGAAGGCTGAGGCAGGAGGATTGCCATGATTTTAAAACCAGCCTGGGCTATGTGGTGAGTTCAGGATGAGTGAACTACAGAATAGATGACTCTGTCTCAAAATAAATAAAACAAGAGAATTCTAGTTTCCTGCAGGCTCTCTCAAGACATAGAAAGACAACTAGGCAGTATCTGAATTAGTTTGAGGCATTAACAGCCTTGTTATCCAAACTTTTTTAAAAAATTCAAATTTATGTATCACATTCCTTTCCCCTTCCCACTTCCTTAATACCCTTTCCCTCACCACAGAGTCTGTCTTCTTACATTCTTCCATCTCTTTTCTTATGGTTTGTTTTTCTCATATTAGAGAAACCATATGATATTTGGCCTTGTGTGTCTTACTTATTTTGCTATGTATGACTGTCTCAAGGAGCATCCGTTTTTCTACAAAATGATCCAAATTTGACTTTCTTTATGGCAGAGTAGTACTCCACTGTGTAGATATACCACATTTTTATCCGTTCATCTGTTGGTGGATATACTGGCTTCTTCCAAGATTTGGCTGTTGTAAATTGCACTGCTATAAACATGGGTATGCATGTATCACTCAACTTGTATTGATGATTTTAACTCTTTTGGGAAGTTACCTAGAAGAGGTATAGATGGGTCAAATGGATGTCTACTTTCAGGTTTTTGAGAAGTCTCCATACTGCTTTTCATAAGGTCTATCCTTTTTCCCTCAAAACTCACCAGCATTTGTTGTTTTGAGTTCCTAATACCAGCCGTTCTTACTGGAGTTAGGTGGAACCCAGTGTTGTTTTGATTTGCATTACTCTGATGGTTAAAGATGCTGGATATTTTTCTTTCTTTCTTTTTATTTTTTTCTTGAGACAGGATCTCTCTCTGTAGTCCAGGCTGGTCCTGAACTCACTGTGGAGCCCAGGCTGGCCTTGGATTCAGGACAATCCTCCTGCCTCAGCCTCCTGAGTGCTGGGATTACAGGTGTGCGCCACCACGCTCGGCTTATGTGGTCCTGGGAAATCAAACTCGGGTACTTAGCACTTGACTTAGCGCTTGCTAACAAGCGCTTTAACTGCTGAGCAGTTCCTCCAGTCCAGTTTTTCACGTATTTACCGACCATTTGGGCTTCTTCTGAGAACTGTTTATTCATTTCAGATTCTCATTTTTTGTTTGGGTCTTTTATTTTAGAGGGTCTAATTATTTTTCAGTTCTTTGCATATTCTAGATAATAGTTCTCTGAGAAATAGCTGGTGACATTTTTTCCCATTCTGTAGGCTCTTTCACTCTGTTGATTGTTTCATTAGCAGAAATTAACAAAGGCAATATGAAAAAAGTATAGTCCAGATTTATTTATGAGGAAAAAGAAGTAATTTGAGATTTATGGTAAGCCTCAAGTATTGCTTAAGTGATTTTTTTTTTTTTTTTTTTTTGAGACAGGGCCTTGCTCTGTAGTCCAGGCTGGTCCTGAACTCATTGTGGAGCCCAGGCTGGCCTTGGACTCAGGGCAATTCTCCTGCCTCAGCCTCCCCCGAGTGCTGGGATAAGAGGTGTGCACCACCACGCCCAGCTTATGTGGTGCTGGGGAATCGAACTCGGGTACTTAGCACTTGACTTAGTGCTTGCTAAGCAAGCGCTTTAACCACTGAGCTGTTCCTCCAGCCCGCTTAAGTGGTAATTGACACGGACAACATTATAGAAATAATAGCGACAAAAACACTGAAGCCTTGTCAGCAGCAAGACATCTGGTATATCTTCTTTTTTTCTGTTTATAAAAGGGGTGATCTGTAGCTCAGTGATAGAAGCAATTGCTAACTTTGTGCAAGGCCCTGCATTCAATCTCCAGCATGGGGGAGGGAGAGTGAAGGAAAAGGGAGAAGGAAAAATGTCAATATACTGTGAAAACAGAGACATGAAATCTTGAATAGAGTCGGTTGTTCTGTCAGTTATATTTGAATTGTGCAGCAAAACCCTGGTTAGCTTCCCAGTAATAGTCACATTATTTGGATAGTGAAATAAGAAAAAAGAAATAGAATAGGGATATGATGGGCTTTTTAGTTCAAAGTATTACTAAAGCCAGTCTCAGTAGGTAGCCTCCGAAGGAATTTTTTTTTTTTTTTTTTTTGAGACAGTCTTGCTCTGCAGTCCAGGCTGGTCCTTTTCCTGAGTTCATTGTGTAGCACAGGCTGCCTTCAAAGAACGATCATCCTGCTTCAGCCTCCTGAGTGCTGGGATTACAGGTGTGTACCGCCAGGCCCAGCTGATTTTTATATGGTGCTGAGGAATTGAATCCAAGCCTTATGCATAATAGGCAAGCACCTTTACCACTCAGCTATACCCCTAGCCCCAAAGGACTCTTAGAATTCTGGATAATCCTTAAAAAGCAAACAAAAAAATGCTGGGTTTTAGATTTGGTTCTTCAAGCAGAGTACAGACTTTTAACCAGGACCTGGTAGCACGGGCCTTTAATCCCAGCAATCTAGTAGGCTAAAGCAGGAGGATTACAAGTTTAAGCCCAATTTAGCAACCTAAGAAGACGTATCTCAAATTCAAAAATAAAAGTGAGCCAGGGATGTAGATCAGGGTGAAGGCCCTGGGCTCAGTCCCCAGAACACCACCACCAACAACGGCACCTTAGAAAAAGTTAGTGAGTCAGCTGTGAGGAGAAAAAGGAGAGATCGGGTCCTGAGTAAACAAAATGTTGAGGCCTTCCTTTAACTTTGTTTTGTTGTGTAAAAGTTATATAATTATACAACATGGAAAGAAGAGACAATAGAAAAGTGTGTAAATACTGTTAAAACTACGATTATGATCTTCACCAGATGCAGTGGCTCATGCCGGTTAGTCCAGCTATGTAAGTGCTGCTTTTAGATCAAAACAGGGCAAAGGTTGGTTTGTACGGAGGCTGTGAGCTTTTAACAGCAACACTGTAGAGTAGCCCAGATCTAGCACAGTATTACATGCTCCATAAGTACTTCACAAATGTTTTTTTCTATTCTGGACTTGGTAACTTTAAGAATAGGGCCTTTCAGGCTAAAAGAGTGCCACCAGCAGCCTTAGTATTTAGAAAAGGAATGACTTCTCTGTGCTTCCCAGAGGTTTGGTTTTGCTCCTGCTAGAATACAAAGTAAAAGTAAGTCTGAGTATGTAAGTGAACATACATATTTGAACATGAAAATAAGTTGTAGCGACACCGAGGCAACATGTCACTGATGTCTTGTCAGCGTTGAAGAGAAAGTGACCTGGTTTCTTCTTTTGCAGATGATGGGCATAAGAAAGCACGGAATGCGTATCTCAGTAATTCCAGTTATGAAGAAGGAGATGAATATTTTGATAAAAATTTGGCACTCTTTGAGGTAATATTTGAGAGAAAACTACTGTGGTAACTTTAGGAACAGAGATTGTAGAAAACTGTTTTCTATTTCACTTGGTTTTAAAGCAGTAACAGCTGGATAATAAATAGCTGATGTTAAAGTACAGTACTTACTGCTATAACTTGTCATTGCAGTTAATTTTGTCTGTATAGTCTAATTACAGTGAGCATCTATTAACTTAAATTTTATGAAGTAAGGAAGAGGAGTGCTGCCTTGGGCCTGTGGAGAATCTCTCCACGTAGCTGTGGAATCTTCTATGCAGCAGTCCTGCATTTGGGGGCAGTCCCTTATGTTAGGGGTTAGCTAAACAGAATCCACTCTGGGAAGCAGGCTGCTAGATTAGGATGAACTCAGTGTCTCATTTTTTCTACTGGTATATGTTTGCAGTACGTGAGATTTACATTTGTTCTGGGACACTGGTGTATGTACACATAAATCATACCATAATCATTTATGGTGTCCTTTCCCACTCCCTGCTACTAATATGGTTTATTTTTAGTGACAAATAATAATTGTATACATTTTGTGGGTAAAATGTAATATTTACATTCATGTAGACATGGAATTGTTAAATGAGGCTAATTAAGATATTCATTACTTTTTTTTGAGATAAGATCTTGCTTTGTAATTCAGGGTGATCCTGAACTTGCTATTTAGCCCAGGCTGGCCTCATGCAGCAATCCTCCTGCCTCGGCCTCCCAAGTGCTGGGATTACAGGTGTGCACCACCAGGCCCAGCTATTATGTGGTGCTGCAGAATCAAAGTTGGGTTCTTGTATTTCCTAGGCAAGCATGCTAATCACAGAGCTACACCCCCAGCCCTCAGAGTAGTTTTTAAAAAAATCTTTTTTTCCCTCATTCCTTCAAATAGATCAGGTGAATATTTCATTCAGTCACAAATAGTTTCCCTCATACTGCCCATACTTGGTGCTGTAAGTAATTATCATACAGCGAGAGATGTAGCTAGTTGGTAGAGCACCTGCTTACTGGTGTGTGTCAGGCCGTAGGTTTGATCCCCAACACCTAAAAAAAAAAAAAAAAAAACCCTAGTAATGGTTGGCATTAAGGTTAGTTGCTCAGGAAGGAGGGACTACTATGGTTAAAGAACACATTGCTGATGATGTTCTTCATTGGGTTACTGTAGGAGCGAGGGATTTGTTCTCACCGCAGATAAAAGTTACATAGCTATCACAAAGAATAATGAAAGAACAGTTAAGAATATTGTGAGCAGAAAATTGGGGGGATAGCTCAGTGGAAGAGTCCTGGATTAGGTCCTTAGCACTGCCAAAAAGAAGAAAAAGAAAAAAATTATATAAGCAGAAAAGAGCATGAATTTTTCTCCAAAAATCCATTACCAAAGTACCACACAATCTAAAAGTTCCACTGCTCAGTACATCCCCAGGGGAAATGAAGTCAGCATGTGGAAGTACCTTGCATTCCCATGTTACTGTAGCTCTATTCACAGTAGCTGAGATACTCAATCTAAGTGTCCAAGGATGAGTGAGTGGATAAGAAAAGCATAATGTGTGGACACAATAGAATAGTGTTCAGCCTTGAAAAAGAATTTTGTCACTGGAGAGGACAGAGACGAACTTGGAGAAAGAACGTTGTGTTAGGTGAAATAAGCTGAGCACAGACAAATACCACGTGAACTCACATGTGGAATCTATTAATAAATAGGTCGAACTCATAGAAGCAGAGAATAGGAAGTTGGCTATCAGTGAGCAAAGATGGAACTAACAGGGAGATGTTAGTCATAGGTACAAAATTCTCATTGGCCAGGAATATTAATTTTGTCAAATCTCTTGTGTAGCACGACTGTAGTTAATGTATAGTTGAAAATTGCTAAGACAGTAGATATTCATGTTATAAAATTTTGTGGTGATATTTTAACTGACCTGATTTAATGATCACTTAATGGATGCATATATCAAAACATATTGTACATTGTCAGTGTAAGCAATTTTTAATTAATTTCTTTTTGGTGATAATGATGATGGAGCCCACGGCCTTCACACTGAGCTACATCCTAGCCCTTTCTTCATTTTGAGACAAGTTCTCTCTAAGTCTTTTAGTTACCCTGGCTGGGCTCCACCTTGTGGTTCTCCTGCCTCAGCCTCCAAGAGTGCTGAGACTACAGGTGTGTGCCAGCACACTGACCTAATATTTGCAGTTTAATAAGTGAATTTAAAAAATATAGGATTAATGGTGCCCTGATTGTGATCTTTTCTTTTTCCAATCCTGGGAATTGAACCCAGGTTCATGCACATGCTGGACAAGAGCTGTACTACTGAGCTACATCTCCTACCTTGTGTAGTATTTTAAATGTGATGGGATAAATTTTCTTATAATATTTACCTATGAAATGCTTTCTTCA
This sequence comes from Ctenodactylus gundi, assembly GCA_004027205.1. Taxonomy (NCBI): domain Eukaryota; kingdom Metazoa; phylum Chordata; class Mammalia; order Rodentia; family Ctenodactylidae; genus Ctenodactylus; species Ctenodactylus gundi. The sequence continues at coordinate 484,761 of PVKB01000919.1, read as the reverse complement.
CTTTGCAGTTTTCTGGAAGAAAGTTTTTTTTTGCGCACATTATTTATAGAGAACAGTGGTTCTTATCTGGGCATATCTAGCACATGAATTTTGGCATATTGTATGTGCATACTTTGACCATTTCTGCCCGGTTTCCCTTTCCTTTGCCCTTCTTCTTCCCCTGATTCTTTTCCTCTTCTCTAGTTGTCTCCCGTCTCCTTTTACATCAAAAATTTTTTCTTTGAGGCTTATTTTCATTCTTTATAACTGATTTCTTTTACATTTCTGGCTTTTGTAGGAAGAAATGGACACCAGACCAAAGGTGTCTTCTCTCCTCAATCGTATGGCTAACTACACTAATCTGACCCAAGGAGCAAAGGAACATGAAGAGGCAGAAAACATCCCTGAAGGGAAGAAGAAGCCAGCCAAGGTAAGGCCTGGGGTAACTACCATCTGTATGAAGAAGGAGGGAAATTGAGGACATCACTCTGTGTCCAGAGCCTTTGCCTGCTTGCTAACCTACGCCCCGCCCATGTGTGAGTGCTGGTGTCATAGACTGCACAGTGCCCTAAAGACGGTCCCTGAACTATGTCAACTGTGTTAAAGCTGTGCCATATTAAGTGTTGATAAAAGCTTTAATACATATTTAAGCAGGATTAAGAGACCGAGAATGGGAAGGGAACCAAAGGGATAGGTCAGCCGGGGACAGCCCACACTCCTGACAGGTGAGACCTATGGAATGTGAGGGGTGAGCCTGTGCAGGAGAGCAGCATTCCAGGGAAGACCAGCACCCATCTGCTGACGCCATCTGCTTGTTGAGAAGTTGTTGGGTTTTTTAAAGATTAAACACCAGTTTTTCTTACACTGAAAATATGAGACAGTATACATAATTTATCATTTTATTTGTTCAGCTCTTTAAAAAGCAGCAAAGCAGCCCTTAGGTTTTCATTTCCCTATCTACTTCACTTACCAGCTAGTTCTGAAAAATTCCTGTCAAGTCATTTTTCTTTTTTTAGTGAAAAAGAGAAATCTGACATGTTAAAAGGACAAAATTTTAAATTGGGGTTGTACTTAAAAATATTCACTGCGTACGTATGTATAAGAAAAGTGTGTTAGGATGTATGTAGCTCTGAGAATAATAAGATTGTGGGGATGGACTTTTTCAAGGTATAGAGAAGGTACTTTCTTTTCTTTTATTTATTTTGAGGCAGAGGTTCATTCTGCAGTCTGGGTTTGTCCTGAATTCACTGTCTAGCCCAGTCTGGCCTCTAATACATGGCAATGTTTCTGTTTCATTCTTTTGAGTGCTAGGATTATAGGCATGTGCCACCATGTCTTGTGTGGTGCTGAGAAATTGAAGTCAGGGCCTTGTCCTTGCCAGGCAAGCGCTTTTAACTGCTGAGCTATTCCTCTATCCTGAGAAGGCACTTTATTGGGAAAAATGTAAAAGAAGGATAGAAGGGAGATAAAGCTTCCATTAGTCAGAAGAGAACCAGACTATTTATTTTTGAGACAGAGTCTTACTCTTTATCTATATTCTAGGCTGATCTTACTCTGTAGTCTAGGCTGATCCTGAACTTAGTATGTTGCCCAGGCTGGCCTCAAACCCATGGCAGCCCTCATGCCTCAGGCTCCCAAGTACTGGGTTTACAAGTGTGTGCCACCACTCCCACCTTATGTGGGTGCTAGGGAATTGAACTCAGGACCTTGTACATGCTAGGCAACCACTTTAACCTATTGTTCTATTCCTGTAGTCCAGAAAAAATGAAATTTTAGAAAAGATAGCAAATTGCAAAAAAGAAAAAAAATGTAGTGTCTCTTTCAGATGACTGTATATGTTTTCTTCTGTCTGTGTCTTTCCTTCTAGACTCCCCAGATGGGTACCTTCATGGGTGTCTACCTCCCATGCCTACAGAATATCTTTGGAGTGATCCTCTTTCTGCGCCTTACCTGGGTGGTGGGCACGGCGGGAGTTCTGCAGGCCTTTGCGATTGTCCTTATCTGCTGCTGCTGTGTAAGTCTTGTGTTGGATCCTGCAGAGCACCTGGTGGAGCATTCTCAGGAGTACATTTGGCTATTGGGAATAAAATAAAGAATACTTGGACCCACTTAATCTCTACAAAGACAGTTTTAGTAATGTACTGGATTTTCATTTAGTTAGTTCCTGTTATTTATTACTTACTATCTATGTTTATATGATGTCCTGGAAATAACAAAGCAAGACTAAACCGAAAGTAGAAGAGAACGAGCCTAAACAACTCTGGCACCAGAGTTGTTAGCAGAAGCATCAGAGAAAATGATGCAGTACAGTCCCCCAGGATGCACTGAGAAACCAAACTGACACTGATTTAGGGAATGAGGCATATTTGCATTTGGTTTGGTTTGGTTTTGAAATTCTCCTCCCTTAGAAGTTGAGTTGTTCTTTCCAGATCTTTTTGTTGTCTCCCCTACACAGGGAACATTTTGATCTTTTAAAATTTAAACTCCTCGTCTTTATCTGTCCCAGGCACATGTATCGATTTTATTATATCCTCTTCTATTTTATTCACTTTTTACTCTTCCTATGTGTTCTTCTTGGCTGAATCCTAGCATAGTTCACATTACTAATAAGTTAATGGTAGTTCTTTTTTTTTTTCTTCCAGTTTCTCAAGCTTGAAATGCCATGGCCATAATTGACTCTTTGGTTGCATCTGAAATCTAATCAGATACCAAGGCCAGCCCATTCTCTCTTTGAAACCTCACATACAACCCTCCTTTTATATTTTCACTGCCTCCGCTGCAGTTTTTACCTCTTGTTGAACTACTATAGGAGGTTCCTGACCAGTCTGTCCAACTCCACCTACTTCCAACTTGCAGTTGCTTCTATACTGTGCTAGGAGGTAGTTCTTAAATTACATGTGCTGAGAAGTTTTCTGTGGTTCATTGTATTGCTGAGTGCTGTACCACAGCAGGTCTTTAGTCAAGTTCTAACCTGTTTCTCAAGTTCTTTGTCCCTAGTTGTTCTTTTGAGTATGTTATGCTTTGTTTCGGTTCAGGAGATCCAAGATGAGGCCAGAGGTTCTTCATAGCACTTAATCTACTGACTGTAACTTTTTAGGGCCTTTTGAACAGTATGCTGCAAACAATGTGCAGTATCATTAGTACAAAGGGTTGAATGCATTGTCTTCTGTCTGTACCACCGTGTATGACAGCAACTCCTTCAGTAGAAGTTGGTAGATAAAATGTTGAAAAAAAGCTCTGAGGTCTGTAGTCAGTAAAGTAGTTCAAAAATGTCAGCTTTACATGCTAACAGTATTCCCCTCTCTCTTCATTTGCAGACGTTGTTAACTGCTATCTCCATGAGTGCCATTGCCACTAATGGAGTGGTGCCAGGTCAGTAGGCCAAGCTTGAATTGCAGGGATTGCCATAATGGATGTATGTTTATAAGCCAAGAGGTACAAACTTCAAAGGACCAGAATAATACTTTCTCTATTGCCTTACACTACAGCACAGTAAGAGTCTATGTGCCGTAGAGACTACTTGTCTTCAGAAAACTTTCTTTAAAAGCTCATTGTTTTCTAGACTACAGTGCTTTGATTTCAGTCAGTCTTAGCTTCTTTTAGTTGAAATGGATTAGGCTATCTTATGCTTGTATTAAATGTTTCTATTACTGGGTCTGGAAGAATGGCACAGTGCTTAAAGTGCTTGCCCAGCAAGCACAAGGCCCTGATTTCAATCGCCCAGCACTCCATTATCTAGGTGTGGTGGTGCACAGTTGTAATCCCAGTACTTGGGGAGGCTGAGGCAGGAGGATTGCTGTGAGCCCAAGGCTAGCCTTGGCTACATAGTGAGTTCAGTAGCAGCCTGGGCTACAGAACAAAACCCTGTTTCAAAAATAAATAAAAATTCCCCTTACTGCCAAAATATACTGCTTTTTGTGGAGCATTAGATAGATATCATTTCTATAAATGATGCAATAAAAGGTTCATCTTTTCCTTCACCTGAGCAAATTTTACTTCATTTAGGATATATGCTTATTTTCCTCATTTATGACTTGCTTGCACACTGGATCTCAGCCAGGAGGCTGAGCAGGGTGATGTGCTCATACTTCTCATGCTAATATACTTTCTTTATCTTGTTTGCCTCCTGTTTTGGCTTTTAGCTGGGGGCTCATACTTCATGATTTCCCGGGCACTGGGTCCAGAGTTTGGTGGGGCTGTTGGCCTCTGCTTTTACCTTGGTACCACGTTTGCAGCAGCCATGTATATCCTTGGTGCCATTGAAATCTTCCTGGTGAGTAATGACTTAGTTCTGCAGTATGAAAGAGATAGGGATTTGAGTTTATTTTTTCCTTCAGCATCAAAGCTTCTGAAGATCAGCTATAGGAATCAAGTGATTGCTAACCTGTTACTGGGCTCTTAATGTGAATGTGAGTGAGAGGGGTTGAGGTGTCCTTTACCTGTCATTTCCTCTCCACCCAGTTGCCACCACTTCACCACTTTAATAAGTCCATCTTGAGAGTCATGACTTACACCTGTGGGGAGAAATATGAGCTTATATTTTTGATATTTTTATCCCAATGAAAGAAAGTATTTTTAATTTCTGTATTCACTGGGGTATATTCTTTACTATTTAAAGAAATGACAGGGTTGGAGGAATAGCTCAGCAGTTGAAGTGCTTGCTTGCTAAGTACCTGGGTTTGATTCCCCAGCACACATAAAACGGGCATGGTGGCACACACCTATAATCCCAGCACTCAGGAGGCTGAGGCCAGACTGGTATATGTAATGAGTTTAGAACCAGCCTGGACTACGGAGTGAGACCCTGTCTTAAAAAAAAAAAAAAAAAAAGCAATGATAGAGGAAGCAAGGCTAAAACTACCCTCTTTCTGTAGCTGTTTCAGATAGGAATTTAGCTAATTCTGCAGTCATTTCTGTTTCAGCTTTGCTTTCCTTCATGGAAGCAAATGCACACTGCTGCAGTCCCTTTACTTGATTGTTTTGAGATGACCTAATTTTCTTCACTTTTGGCTTCATAGGTATACATTGTTCCCCGGGCTGCCATCTTCCGCAGTGATGACGCCCTCAAGGAGCCAGCGGCCATGCTGAACAACATGCGTGTCTATGGCACAGCCTTCTTGGTCCTCATGGTGCTGGTGGTGTTTATTGGCGTGCGCTATGTGAACAAGTTTGCCTCCCTTTTCCTGGCCTGTGTCATTGTGTCCATCTTGGCGATCTATGCAGGAGCCCTCAAATCTTCTTTTGCTCCCCCAGACTTCCCGTACGTGTCTGTCTCTTGGCCTAGTTATTAGGTAGTTAGTGACAGTATCTGGTGGTGTGGTAATTTGAATCAGAATTTGATGGAATCTGAGATTTGCTCCATTGGCCCATTTTGCTTATCACAAGACCCCCAGCAACCTATGTCCTGTTGACCCTCTTCCTAATGTACAGGCATAGTAGAACTTTCCAGCTGTAATGATCATTCAGGTCCAGATACTCGGTTTTTTGCCCCCCTTGTAATAATTAGACATAATTGAACTCTTTGTGAAGGACTTTGCAAACAGTGTAGTCATTATCAGTGACCTTATGAAATATTTAAATATTGAATTTATCTTATTAATGAAAATGAACAGAGTCAAAAGCATCCTAAACTCTTATTTAATTTTTTATTCTGTCTTAGAGCTATAAATGCTAAGAATTTCTAGTTATAAAATAAGGGGAAATAAAGCCATGTTACTTGCATTGGTAATATTCTATGCTATCAGTAGTGCCAATATCCTAAAGTATATTTTTTTCAGCAGTGGATTTGTACAATTTTTTATAGGCTCACCTGTTTCCCTTTAATTAGTGGTACTGAGTGCTATTTGTAATCTTGCTGCAGAAATTATCTTTGAAAGTCATCTGGATCATCTGGAGATCAAATTTTCAGTCCTGTGTTGACTTAACCAGATTACAGGAAAATAGACCTTTTTTATGGTGAAAGAAACAGGTCTAGTGAGATTTAATAACTTATCTTGAAGTAAATTAATGACAAAGCAAAAATATGGACTCTGATGTCCTATTTCTTGTCTAGTTTTTCTTCTGTGTTGTGCTGTATGATATAAGTAATAGATTCCATCATAAATATTTAGTCTCTTATCTAGGGTCTGTAAAATAGCTGAAGATCCTCTGTGGAGTCATAAAAGCTGGAGTCTAAAGGCAAATTTTGGCAATATCTCACCCTGGGAAATTCTGTGACTCAGGTTCTCCCCTCTCCTCTTTGTTTTTGATTGGAAAAAAGTTATAAGGCATGGTATTTTCTGTAGAACACTTCACCAAAATAAGAGAAGCCGAGAGAAATACATGAAACAAAACTGGAGATTGTTGAAAGTCATTGAAACAGAGAAATGATTAGGACTCATTATGTATGTATATAACCACCTGAAGGTTTTAAAGTTGCTTTGTTCTGCTTAAGCACTATTTTAACTATGAGTGTATTCTTTCTTCATATTTATGTCTCTGCGTAGAAGAAAAATAAATTCAGAAAAATAATAGAAAAAATGAAATAATATTTGGAGTATTCTTTACTTTCTTTGGGTCTAAGTTCATGTATTCTTTACTCCTACTGGGTCAAGGCTTAAATTCAAAACCGGTTTTGTCTTAGGCCATATTGGGATATACTTTTCAATTCTAGCAAAACGGTCTTCTTCAGAACAGTAGCCAGAAGGTTTAGCAAAAAAATTTTCAAGGGAGTATTATGAACTTAAGACTTTTCTCAGCCAAATAAAATAGAGATTTAAAAAAATAAATATCAAAAAACTTCTTTGTTTTTGACCTAATAGTTGACCAACAGTCTGCTGTTTTTGGAAGATAAGTCAGTGTAGGTAGTGTCTTCTGACAGTTAATGTGTTTGATTTCTGTCCCTGCTACCTAACACCTCAAGGATCTGGAGCAGAGTATTATATTTCCCTAAACTTTAGTTCAGGCTGGAGGATTGGCACAGTGGTTAAAGCGCTTGCCTTGCAAGCACAAGGCCCTGAGTTCGATTCCCCACCACCACATATTAAAAAAAAACAACAAAAAACAAAAAACCCCTAAACTTTAGTTCTTCCATCCACAAAATAGAATTACTAATTCATTGTGAGATTATTGTAAGGATTAAATTGACAGAACATGTAAGCTGCCGTTCACAGGCCATTCTATGAATTTTAGTTCCTTCCTACCTATGGCAGTAGAAGCTCTTAGACTTGAGATTCTTTGCTCCTTTACTAGACAGTTTCCTTCCATTAAAATGTGCTTTCTCTTCCTGGCCTGACCTTTCTCTTGTGTGTTCTCCCTTAGGGTGTGTATGTTGGGTAACCGTACCCTTTCATCAAGACATGTTAGCATTTGCTCTAAAACTGAGGAAATTGACAACAGGACCGAACCATCAGATTTATGGGCCTTCTTCTGTAACTCAAGTAAACGTTTCAATGCCACCTGTGATGAGTACTTTGTTCACAATAACGTCACTTCGATCCAGGGCATTCCTGGGTTGGCTAGCGGTATCATTACAGGTGAGTCAGGGACTGCTAGATATGTTTCTGTTCCTCTCTAAGGAAAGTTGGCTTTCACATCTCACTCTCCTGGTGTCTATAAAGATGCACAGCCTCTGTGCTCCTTTCTTCCTTAAGCCCAGGACACAGCTCTTAATTCAACACATGTCTACTTTGGTATTGGTAGAATTATCCTTATTCACGTTTCCAAATTTACCTGTGATGAGAAATGAACTGAGCTAGAGTAAAAGATTCTCTGTGTTCTGTTTCTCTGCCCCTTCTCAGCCTCCTTCCACACCTCTCTGCTTTCAGACAAGGCGTTGCTCTGTTGTTGCCCAGCTGGTCTCTAATTCCTACGTCAGGCATTTCTCTTGCATCAGCCTCTTGAGTAGCTGCAACTATAGGCATTCACTACTATGTCCAACTCTGTGTATTCTTGAAAAACTGCCAATATTTTTCCTGAAATGACAGCTAAAATAGAACTACTTTTAACTATTTTAAGGTCACCACATCCACACATGTGTTTTCCTAAATCAGCTAAATCCCTGAAACTCTTTCCTTAGTGGTATTTATCTTAAATATTTGGCCCACAAATTTCTTCACACATTAAGCAAATTTATACTAAGGTGATAGAAACAGTATTGAAGACTAATAAAAAATAATAATGAGCTTTGAGGGACAGTCAGTTTTAGTCTGCTTACCTTTCACTAACTTATATTGGAAAATGTAACTTGTATGAAAATACTTTGTCAAATTATGTTTGAAATGAGGAAAGCATTGTTTTTATGTGTGCTTTAGTGTACAGAACCTATGTCTATAAGTATGTTCGTATTGAAGAAGCAAGTAATCCTTTAAAAACTGTTAGAAAAAAAATAAAAACTGTTAGAAACTGTTAATAAAGGAATCATGCCTAGTAATAGAGGCTTGTAATTGTAGTACTGTGGGAGGCTAAGGTAGGAGGATTGCAAACTCAGACCCAGCTTTAGCAACTTAGTGGCCTAGAGAGACCCTCTCTCTGTCTCAAAAAAAAAAAAAAAAAAAAAGGTAAAAGTAGGCTGGAGGTATAGCTCAGTGTGAAGGCCCCATGGTCAATCCCCAGTCAATATCACAAAAAAAAAAAAAAGAAGAGTACAGCTATGTAGCCCAGTGGCAGAGTGCTTGCTTACCTCTCATATATGAGGCTCTGGGTTTGATCCTTAGCACCACAAAAAATAAATACTATGAGGGCTGGAGGAACAGCTCAGTGGTTAAAGCGCTAGCAAGTGCTAAGTCAAGTCCTGAGTTAGATTCCCCAGCACCACACAAGCTGGGCATGGTGGCACACGCCTGTAATCCCAGCACTTGGGAGCCTGAGGCAGGAGAATTACCCTGAGTGCAAGGCCAGCCTGGGCTCCATAGTGAGTTCAGGACCAGCCTGGACTACAGAGTGAGACCCTGTCTCAAATAAATAAATACTATGTAAAATAGTCTGATTTTAAATAATTTTGAGTAGGAAATTATCTAATTATATATTTCTACTGTATTGGTATTACTTATATTCTCTTTTTTACCACTTCAGAGAACCTTTGGAGTAATTACCTACCCAAGGGAGAAATCATTGAAAAGTCCTCAGCCAAGTCCTCTGATGTCCTGGGAAGCCTAACACATGGATATGTTCTTGTTGACATCACCACCTCCTTCACTCTTCTGGTGGGGATCTTCTTTCCCTCTGTCACAGGTAAGTGCTTGTGCTGATGTCTGTTTTAGAAACTTCAAGACCCAGGAGGTGATTTTTCTCAGGAGACAAACTTACATTCCCAGGGCTGCTAGATTTTCTTCACTCCTCAGAATCAGTGTGACCATCAAAGATCGAAGTGCCCAAGAACTCAAGAAATTGTTTTTTTTTTTCCCCCTACCCTCTGTAAAGGTATCATGGCTGGATCAAATAGATCTGGAGATCTGAAAGATGCTCAGAAGTCTATTCCCATTGGAACCATTCTTGCCATCCTGACAACATCCTTCGTCTGTATCCTTTTCCTGGATCTAGTCTGAGTCTTAGTTACAGGAACATCCAGTGGAAAGGTCTAGGGTGTCCACTGTTTTTATCCCGGTGCTACAAAGCTTTTCTTTCTACCTCTCACCTCTTGCCAGATACTCTTACAACAAAATTCAAGGAAGATTTTTAAAGGATTGGTGAATTTAGCAGTTCATTTTAATGGCAGAATTTGCTTTCTATCTGAATTTGTAGGGTAAACAGCCGTTTCCTTGACTCTCGACCTTAGATTTAAGCAACGTAGTTCTATTTGGTGCATGTATTGAAGGAGTTGTTCTCAGAGACAAGTGAGTAAATTATTTGTTGGTTTCAGGACAAGTGATCATCCAACAAAGCTCTGAAACAGTTAGAACCACACACACACAAAAAAAAACTCAACCTAAATTATCTATGATAACTGACAATTAGAAAACATGTTATGGACTAATGGCTCAGCAATGAAACATTTGCCTAGCATATACAAGGAGCTAGGCTGGATACCTAACACCATGAGAAAAAAAGACAAAATGTATATAATTCTCCTATAAGATTAGCGAATACTAGGGTCAGGGCCTATAAATGTGTCATATGCAATGAATCTAGCTCTTCAAAAAAGCAAGACATTTGTCTTAGTAATAAGCATGTTCTTGTACACAAAGAACTTCTGGAGAATTAGACCCAAAGTGAAGGAAAGCAGCTAAAAACACCAAAAACCAAAACAACTTTGAAACATTCTGTTAGGGGCTGGAGGAATGGCTCAGCGGTTAAAGCTCTTGGCTGGCAAGGGGTTAGGCCAGCACTAAGTACCCTAGTTCAGTTCCCCAGCACCACATAAGCTGGGTGTGGTGTCGCATGACTAATCTCTAATCAAGTACTCAGGAAACTGAGGCAGGCAGATTGTTCTGAGTCTGAGGCCAGCGTGGGCTCCATACCTAACTGAAATATTATATTATTTCCTCTGTGAGAGATAAGCATCTAATTCTCTTTGGTATTCTAAATGAAAGCCTGAGTCTTTTTTCATTTTCTTTATGGAGGCTGCTGAGTAGTTTTTTCTTTTCTGTCATATACGTTTTTTTGCAAGATATTAGTAGATAAAACTTTGCTTAAAATCTGCTGCTTCTCACACTGCCCATCCTGGTTCATCACCTCACTCTTCACACTCTTGCTAACATGCTGTCTTCTTGGACTTTTCCCATTGATTTCCTTGTCCAGGTGGTTTCTGGGCTTTATACTATAGGTTCTACCTTTTAACTTTAATAGATCTTATTATTTCTCCTATTCTGCATGCCCTTCACTTTGGCCTTCAGGGTTTAGGGTTATTTTTGCATATATTACTGTAATAATCCCCCAGTTGTAATTATACCTTTTAATTTTTCTTCCATAATGCCATCAGAACAACTTTTTTCTCAAACACAGATTTCTTTTATGTGAACTTCTCTGTTTCAGAGGCTGCCATGTCCCCCTGAAAACCCATCACTTCTGCTTGCTCTTACCTCCGTACCCTCATAAACTCCTTCTGCCTCCCCACAACGTAGCAGCAACTGTGCTTTGTTATTTCAGAGCTCTGCTTATCCACACCTTCGTCTTTGTACTTTCCTTTACTTTGAATTACTTCCTCCTAGCATACTCATGTTCACCCTTGGGGACTAGGCTAAGTACCTCCTCACTCCATAGGATGAGATATCCACTTCTCTCTTTGTCTTCCCACTCTGTGGTACTTGGTATGGCCGTGCTTTGTTGCCGTTCATTTTCGTATCACTTTCCCCTTTCAGGGTGAGCTCTCTGAGGACAGGAAGTCTAACTGATGCTGTATGAGTATTATTGAGTATTTTTGCATAGTGTATAAGTATCACAGTACATATGTATGTGTTTATGGTAAACTATATTACTATACCATCGGAACTTGACTAAATCATAACAATATAAAAATTATTAAGGGTATAGATTTCAATGCCATTCTGGAAGACTGTTGATCATTATCTCCTAAGGTTGGACATGTACCTACTGGTGACTCAGTGAGTCTCCTTCCAGGTACACCCAACAGAGATGCGTGTGCGTGCGCATAAGGAATCGTGCACAAGAATTCTCACGCCAGTAGTGCTTCCTCTTAAGCATGCAGTATTTGGAAATAATGCAAATATCCTTCAGTAGTAGAATGAGTACATTCTATATTCATTTATACATTTTTTTTTTTTGAGACAGGGTCTTGCCTTATAGCACAGGTTGGTCCTGAACTCATTTTGTAATCCAGGATGGCATTGGACTCACAGCAATTCTCCTGCATCAGCCTCCCCAGTGCTGGGTTTACAGGCATGCACTGTCACACCCACCTTTATGTGGTGCTGGAGAATCAAACTCAGGGCCTTCTGCTTACAGGGCAAGTGCTTTAACCACTTTGCCAGTCCTCCAGCCCCATTCTGTATTCATGTAGTAGAAAAACCAAAAAAAAAAAAAAAGAACCACAGTAATATACCAAAAACGAATCACAGTGCTAGGTGAAAGGCACCAATAAAGTTTTTTATAAGGTAAAAAATACATAGTATGAAAAATCAGAGCCTGGAGGAATGGCACAGCCCCTGGGTTCAATTCCCCATGACCACATAAATTGGTGTAGTGGTGTACAACTGTAATCTCCGCAGTCAGGATGCTGGGACAGGAGGATTGCCATGGGTTCAAGGCCATCCTAGGCAACATAGTGAGTTCAGGACCAGCTTGGACTATAAAGCGGAACCCTGTCTCAAGAAAAAAAGAAAAGAAGAAAAGAAAAGAAAGAAAAAATAAGAACAGTGGCTAGTGGGTAGAAGAGAGGGCTAGTGGCAGTGAGAGCCGGTGGGCACTGGTGGTGTTGTCCTATTTGATCTGCATTATAGTCACATGACTGCTGCTTTGAGGACATTTGTTGATACATACATAAGTTTTATATGTATACTAAATAAAAGTTAAATCTTAAAGAGTCAATTAATTCACACAGCTAATTTAACTCACTCATGAAGTTAACAGTGACTTAAATTTTTAGTGTAAGACTCAGACTTACATAGACCTGAATTTGCCAAATATAACCCTTTTGGTAGAGCAGTTTAACAGTGATTTTAAAATGTTATAATATATTGAACTTTTAAAAAAGTTATTCCTTCTTTAATCTGCCAGAAGGGAAAAAATCTGATCTGTTAGTGTACATAAAGATGTTAATTAGGGCTAATTGGGGGGCACAGCCCAATGATTACAGCACTTGACTAGGAAACTGAAGGCTCCCAGGTTTGATCCCCCAGCACCATATAGTAGCTGGACAGGGTGTCACATGCCTGTAATCCTAGCACCAGAGGCTGAAGCAAGAGGATCTCAATTTCAGGCCCAGCCATGCAACTTAGCAAGACCTTATGTCAAAATCTTTTTTTGTTTTTTCTTTTTCTTTTTTGAGACAGAGTCTCACTCTGTGGCCCAGTCTGGTCCTGAGCTCACTTTGTAGCCCAGGACTCAGGGCAATCCTTCTGCCTCAGCCTCCCAGGTGCTGGGATTACAGATGTACTCCACCACAGCTGGCTTTATGTGGTGCTGGGGGAATTGAACTCATGACCTTGTGCTTGCTAGGCAAGTGGTTTAACTGCTGTGCCGTTCCTTCACCCCAGCTATGGCAAAATCTTTTTTTTTTTTTTTTTTTTTGATGGAGGGTCTCACTTTGTAGTTTAGGCTGGTCCTGAACTCACTGTGTAGCCCAGGATGGCCTCAAAACCATGGCAGTCCTCCTGCCTCAACCTCCTGAGTGATGGGATTACAGGCCTATGCCACCATGTCAAATTTATGTGGTACTGGGGAATTGAACCAGGGCTTTTTGTTTGCTAAGTAAGAACTTTTAACCGCTGTGCTATTTCTCCAGCCTCAAAATCTTAAAAATTATTTTATTTTTATTTTTTGAGTCAGGGACTCACTTTGTAGTCGAGGCTGGTACTGAATTTACTATGTACCCAAAGTTGGCCTCAAACTCAGGGCAACCCTCTTGCCTCAGCCTCCTGAGTGCTGGGATTACAGGTGTGCACTGCCATTTCCAGGTAATTTTTATGTGGTGCTGGGGGATCAAACCCTGGGCCTGTGAATCAAACTCAGGGCTTGTGCATAGGCAAGTACTCTTAACTCTTAGTTCCAAAAAAAATTTTTAAAGGGATGGATGGGAATGTACCTCAGTGCAAAGACTCATTTTAATCTCTAGTACTGTCAAAAAAGTTAATTACAGTATTTTATGTAATAGAAGAGAAAATCACTAGAAAAATGAATTAAAAATTATGATACAATATTTAAAGCACTAAATTAAAGGCACATGAGCTTATGAAGAATACAGAATTACAGGTGGAGTCAGATCTCATGTATGTTTTTAAAAACATAGCAAAGACTAAAATGTACAAAAGATGCACAAAGTTTTGTTAAGATTATGAATTCCCCACTGCTTTCGGTATTCTTGTGCACTTCTTTTATTATCTCCCCAGAAGCAGCTATCTTGATATTCTGGAGAGGAAAGCTGCAACTAAAGCTTAGTTTTCTGGCCCCACTAGTTTGTTTGTTTGTTTGTTTGTTTGTCTTTGTCAGCACTAAAAACTGAACCCAGAGCCTTTGCACTGAGTTGCATCGACAGTCCTTTTTTGTTTTTGTTTTGGAAACTGTCTCACTAAGTAATGAAAGTGATTGCTCAAATGGGCTTGAATTTGCAGTCCTCCTGCCTCACCCTTCCAGGATGCTGGGATAATAAGGCAGGTACCAAATGTCTCATCCCTTCCCCACAAACCCATACCTGCTCTGCCCCGCGGTGCTCCGGAATTGAACCCAGGCCTTTCACCAGACCACCACCAGTGCCTTTTAGTCAGAACTATCTATCTTTATATTTTTTAGTATTCGTGTCTACTTCAGTTATAATTCTCTAAAAATTATAAATAGAAAAAATGAGTCAGTATCTTCCCAGTGTATTAGTCTAAAGTTATTTCCAATTTAAAACTCTCTAGTCTAAAGTTATTTCCGAATTAAATCTCTCCACTGCTGATTTCTTTCTCAGGTTTGGGGATGCTGTGGAAGGTAACTTGGTGGTGGGCACCCTCTCTTGGCCATCCCCGTGGGTGATTGTTATTGGCTCCTTCTTTTCAACATGTGGGGCTGGACTCCAGAGCCTCACAGGTGCACCAAGGCTATTGCAGGCCATTGCCAAGGATAACATCATACCATTCCTGAGGGTGAGCGACCCTTTTCTGTGACTTCTTTTTTTTCCAGGTTTTTTGTAAAACAGTGTGGTCTTTGTGGGCTTAGGAATTCTAGACCATGAATATGTAAACATGTAAGTTTTTAGTACAGGACTTTCTAATTCTCTAATGCAAATTTATTTATAATTGCGGTAAAGGTGTTTAAAAGATAGTACAGACAAGGGCTGGAGGAATGGCTCAGTAGTTGAAGTGCTTGCCTAGCAAGTGCTTAGGTAAGCACTGAGTACCTGAGTTTGATTCCCCAGCACCACATAAGCTGGGCACGGTATCCCAGTGCTTGGGAGGCTGAGACAGGAGGATTGTCATGAGTTCAAGGCTAGTCTGGTCTACATAGTGAGTTCAGGAGTAGCCTGAGCGTAGAACAAGACATTGCCTAAAAAAAAAAAAAAAAAAGATAGCACACAATTACATTTCAGATGTCTGAAACTGTAGATGAAAAGAATCAGAGCTCACTGACTCTATGCCTGTTATTTTCCCCCTATGCACAGGTTTTCGGTCACAGCAAAGCCAACGGGGAGCCCACCTGGGCTTTACTTCTAACTGCAGCCATTGCAGAACTTGGAATCCTCATTGCCTCTCTGGATCTAGTGGCCCCAATTCTCTCCATGTAAGAGCCTGTTACTATCTTCTGTTATTCGTACTTAAATGATACTTAACACATGATTTCCTTTAGTCATGTAACAGTAGTGATAATGACAGAGTAGATGAAATACAGGTTTAGCTTCAGTTAAAGAACATTCCAGGAAACTTTGCAAAACTTTCATGTAAGGCCAACTTTTATAAATAACTATGCTTTTTCTCTACCTATATAACTTCTAATTTTAGAAGTTCCTTGCCATTTTTTTTTTTTTGTTTTGTTTTTTGGGGTTTATTTTTCGGGATGTAGGGAGCCCAAGAGCTTTATGTGTGCTAGGCAAACACTCCACCACTGAGCTTCATTTCTGATTATGAATTGA
Source organism: Ctenodactylus gundi (assembly GCA_004027205.1). NCBI lineage: Eukaryota > Metazoa > Chordata > Mammalia > Rodentia > Ctenodactylidae > Ctenodactylus > Ctenodactylus gundi. The sequence goes on along the minus strand of PVKB01000919.1, from coordinate 469,082 downwards.
TTGTAGATTTTACTACTGTTTTTAACATTTTTTTGTTCATCATGACTTTCTGGTGGCGTACTACCTATGGGACACTTTGTGATGTGCTGGGGTTACAAGATGAAGAAGGCACAGCTTTAAGGAACCAGACCAGCGATCACTGTGTAATGTGATGTGTGCTGTGGTAAAGGGGAAGGCTGCATGTTTGGGGGCAGCAAAGCAGGCATCTCAGTCAACTGGGACCCTGTAGGGACCTTGAGAGCTTGTTTGGAGGTTATAGCAGGATCACACAGCTACTTATATATCCTTGAGCACAGAATGGTCCTCCTCTAGTGGGGAAGGTCGTCCTCTTCGACAGAGCACGCAGCTGCGGGAGGAGCACACATGGAGCAGTAAGAAAGAAAGGCATCACCCACCTAGCCAACCACATCAGCCAAATCAACCCTGGCAATCAGTGGGGTGACATGTCACAGCCAGATCACCCTCACATCTGACTGGGATCCTGTTGGAAGTGACACTTGTGTCTTGAAGGATGACGAATCCTTGGCTGAGAAGGGGTAAAGAACATCCAGGAAAATTGGAATGTGGATAAAGGAGTTGAGAAATGTAACAGTGCAGATCACTAGACAATTGAAGGTAGTTTAGGTTGGGTATGGTAGAGGGTACGTGCTGTGCAAGTTGTTAGTAGGCTGGAGAAATAGAGCCAGATAACAGAGGACCTGGAACTTATACATGGAAATACAGTCGCAGATAATGCTTGGAAAACAAAATGATCATATTTATGTTTTTGGGGATTTTTTTGAGACAGAGTAAGACTGTCATCCGGGGTGGCCTTAAACTCACAGCAGTCCTCCTGCCTCAGCCTTCCAAGTGCTGGTATTACAGGTGTGCACCAGCTTCCTGAGTGCTAGGATTATAGGCATGGGCTACCACGCCCAGCTTATAAGGTGCTGGGGAATCAAACTCTGGTACTTAGCACTTGCGAGGCAAGTGCTTTAACTCCTGAGCTATTCCTCCAGCTCCCCCCACCCCCACCATCCCCGCACCTTTTTGAGGCAGGGTCTCACCTCTGTAGTCCAGGCTGGTCCTGAACTCATTTTGTGTCCTTGGACTCACAGCATTCTTCCTGCCTCAGCCTCCCAACTGTTAGGCCATTCCTCCAGCCCTCCCAGATTTTTTTTTTTTTAATTTTGAGAGAAGGTCTTACTAGGTCATTGCGTTGTCCATCTGAGCTCAAATTTGCCATCCTCCAACCTCAACCTCACAGAGCACAGAGGTTACAGATGTATGCCACTACTCTTGCCTGGAGATTTTAAAATAGGTAGAATCACACAGAATTTGATAAGTGAATTTGGAACAAGGATGAATAAGGAAGAAGAAACCTGTATCATCTCATGAACAACTGAGTAAAGAATGGCTGTCTGATTGACCCAGAAAGAGAGGAAGGACATAGGATAGTGACCTGCTTTGTGCGAAGGGGTTTACATTTCTCTGCTTCCCATTTAATCAAGGGTGAGTGGTCTAGAAATGGGCTTCGATATAGCAGAGGTGTTCAGTTGTTTAAAATAGTCCTCCAATAATCATTGTTCTTAACTTTTTTTTCAGTGTTGCTGGGGCTCAAACCCAGGGCCTTGCGCATACCAGGCCAGCCTCTATCTTTGATCTACATCTCAACCCTTACTGTTTACTCTTCCAGGTTTTTTCTTATGTGTTATCTCTTTGTGAACTTGGCATGTGCCTTGCAAACATTACTTCGAACACCCAACTGGAGACCCCGATTCCGCTACTACCACTGGTAAGTTTGATCTTTGTCATCTTTGAACAGGCCATCATTAAACTAGAAAACTGAAGATTCAGCATTCTTGATACTGTTATTTTTCTTGGTCATCTAGTCCATATTATTTCAGTGTTCAGTTCTCACCCAAATCCCCACCTACCTAGTCCATTTTTTCCTATATCACTGTATCATAACTTGTAATACCTACTTAGACTAAAGATCAAAACTATACAGTAAATATACCAGTTCTGCTTTTTCTTTCACTGCTGAGATTTAGCCAGGGTGCTGTACCACTAAGCTATATCCCCCAATCCCTTTTTAAGATTTTTTTTTTTTACTGTGAGACAGTGTCTCACTAAATTGCACAGGCAGGACTCAAACTTAGAATCCTCCTGCCTTAGCCACCCTGGAGGTACATGTCACCAGGACAGGCCTAACATGCTTCATTCTTCAGGCTATAGCAACAATCCCTTTGCATACCTGTTTCCTCCCAGCTAAGCACTGGACTTCATCCCTCCTTATATTTACTCTCACATTCTCATGAGTTTTTGTTCTCACATGCTCATCCTTACGAGAATTTCATTTAGTAGTTAAGAGTGTGGGTTATGGAGTGAAGTGACCCAAGTTCCTATCTCATCTTAACTAATTACGAGCTTTGTAGCCTTCGGCAAAACACAAAGCCATGTAAAATTTCATTTTACTCACTTGCAAATGAGGACCAATAAATCTAAAGTGCTTTGTAGGGGTTCAGTGGAGAGTAAAGCTCTTGATGAAATGCTGCTGCTCCCTGATCTTGAGGGAGTCTGCTGGCTGACGGCCACCACATTCCTCTAACAAGCCAAGCGTTCCTTAATTACGTCCTGTGTGTGACCCTGTAGCTTCATTTCTCTTTACTAACTTTCCAAGTTACTTTTTGCCATCCCTACTGACAGTGGTAGGCATTAATGTGACCTGTATCTGGCAGAAATTTGAATTTTCAGCTGACTTTAACATCTCTAATCCAGACCTCTTTCTTAGCTTTAACTTTATTTAAATATTTATCAGATTTTTATGTTGCTATTTTGCTTAAACTATTTAGTCCTATTTTTATTAGATTTTAATGTTCTCCAAATTAACTACTCTCCTATTCATGCTTTGAAACTCATCACAGGAAAAAAAAAAACCTTTATAACAGTTAGGAAGTTTATTCTGTATAGTAAAATTGAATAAAAGCAATTCTCTCTTATTTATTTGGTCAAAACAAGTACTTCATTAGTCCACACAGTTTCTCATATACTGTAAGAAAACTAATGACAGATAAAGTCTCTAATATGAGAAGACCAAACCATAAAAACTGCAAAAGATACAGAAGAAGAAATGGGCATTGTGGAAAGGGAAAGGAAACGTGGGGAGTAAGGGTGAGAGGGTGGGAAGGGGAAAGGGAGGCAATATGTAAGTAAAAAACAAAATTAAAAACTAATGACAGATTTTTGTCCATGAGTTCTAGGGTTATACTCATTAAATGTTCGTAAACATTTTAGGAATATTTATATGAAAAAATTTAAAGATTATAGTTACTAACATTTCTGACTACATGTTTAGTCCTTGCTTTTCTACGTAAGTATCAATTGCCCTTATAATTACAGATGACTTTTGTAGAGTCCCTGTTCATTTACACTGCTGGGAAACATCCTCTGTTACAAAAGATGCATTAGGGTTCATAATGTATTTGCTGACTGTTTGTTGGCAGCTCACGATAAGACAATTGCAGAAACTGAGAATAACATTTAGAAACTCTTATAGATATTCAGCATTACCACATGGGCTGGGCATGTAGCTCAGTGGGGAAGCACTGCCCTAGCATGTACAAGGCCCTAGATTCATTCCTTAGCACTGCTTGTTGGCAAATGCCTATAACTCCAGAATTCTCAAAGCTATAATCTCAGCATTCTCAGAGGCTGAGGCAGGAGAATCTTAAATTCAAACCCAGTCTGGGTAACTTTGTGACTTCACAAGCCCCAGTCTCAAAGTACAATAAAAAACTAAAAAAGGAATAGTCATACAGGTCAGTGGGAAGGCCCTGGGTTCAATTCCTAGTACCAATCAATCAATAAATGAATAAATACAGGAAAACAAATACAAAATAAAACAAAGACATTTCCTTAATCTCAAGGCATGGGATAATTTTTCTGATAATTTATTTTACTGTGTTTAAAGTTCTGGCTGTAATGGATTGGAAATTTAAAAAATAATAACCGCTGATTACAGATAGTTTGAGAAGTACCTTGAGGACAGGTGTTTTCTTTTTTGTGCTTAGAAAGATATTTTTTGTTTATGTTTCTGTTTTAATTTTCTAGGGCCCTGTCTTTCATGGGGATGAGTATCTGTCTAGCTCTGATGTTCATTTCTTCCTGGTATTATGCTATAGTAGCTATGGTAATAGCTGGTATGATCTACAAGTACATTGAGTACCAAGGGTGAGTATGGATTGCACCTTGATCACTGCTAAAGTCATCAAGACTGGCTAGTGTTGTGTCGTGTTGTATTGTGTTGTGTTTTGTATCCAGCTCAGTGAGAATTGCATGAAGGACCCAGGTAACTTCATTTATCCAAACTACATTCTGCATCTCTTAGCTCTCTTAACCATCGTACAAATACAAGCTTTTCATCACAAGGGGAACCTACTGGGAAAGGATGCATGGACCAATGCAGGACACCTGAAAGGATGTATACAAGTAATAGTGACCGGTACTAAACAAACTATGACATAAATACAAATATATTTTGCTAATCTCTTCAATCAAGGGATTGTCTCTGAAATGAAAATGAAATTAGTCCTGAATAATTTTGTAGCAACTGAGATCTCATAACAACTTCCAAAAATGAGGAATAAATAACATTCTGACTCAGAAGGTATTGTACATTTAAGTTTATTTTCTCCTCTTTATTTCAAAATAACTTACTCTCTGGGTGTGCAATAATTTTTGTAATCCAAATTGCTGTTTTACAGTGTTGCTTTTGGTTTTTGTTTGTTGGTTTGTTTGTTCAGACAGGGTGTCGCTCTGTAGTCTAGGTTGGTCCTGAGCTCACTGTGGAGCCCAGCCTGGCCTTGGACTCAGGGCAATCCTCCTACCTCAGTCTCCCAAGTGCTGGGATTACAGGTGTGCGCCACCACACCTGTGGTGGTATGTGGTGCTGGGGAATTGAACTTGGGTACTTAGTGCTTGCTCAGCAAGCGCTTTAATCACTGAGCCATGCCTCCAGGCCCAATGTTGCTTTTGAATAGATGCACAGAAAGACTGAATGAATGACCCAGCCTGTATTTAGAATTGTTTGTGCAGTGCAGTCTGTTGGACAGGGTAGCATTGACCTGTTACAATACATTCATTATTTTAGCAATATGTAAATCATTAACATATAATCTTCTACCTGGCATATATGTTACTTTTAGATTTTTAAAGGAACTTTATTTTTTGAAATTATAGTTAACTAGAGTTTAAATTTGTCACTGCTCCTTTGTCCTTTTCCTTCTAGAGCAGAGAAAGAATGGGGTGATGGCATCCGTGGGCTTTCCCTCAGTGCAGCCCGGTTTGCTTTGCTTCGGCTGGAAGAAGGCCCTCCACACACTAAAAACTGGAGGTAAAGAAATCAATAGGGCCTAGGGGTGTTGGCACATTGTTAGAGCTCAGATGTATCTGTGCTTTGTGATTATAGAATAAGGAAATAATATGGCACAAGGAATTAGTGCAGCGGACCTCTTCTGAACTGTCCCAGATCCTACTGCCTTTTCTTCATGAATTTTGTGATTTAGATTTCTACCTTTTGTTATTCTTCCATGAGGATTGACCAGTTTAAGATAACACATCATTCAGAATAACTCAGTGCCCTCATCCTGACATTTCACTGATCTCATGTCTCTGTCAGATTACATGTTTTATACAGATCTCTTGAATTCAAAGGATGGAATTGTTCTTCTCTTTGTCAAACTCAAAGTGTTCTTTCTCCTCTACAACACCCCTCACCTTGCCATAGGCCTCAGCTGCTTGTACTACTAAAACTCGACGAAGACTTGCATGTCAAACATCCTCGCCTCCTCACATTTGCCTCACAGCTCAAAGCAGGAAAAGGTCTCACTATTGTTGGTTCTGTCATCGTTGGGAACTTCCTGGAGAACTATGGGGAAGCTTTAGCTGCTGAGCAGGTAAGAATTCAGATAGATGGACTTAGTGAACAACTACTTTCTTCCTAGTGACAGCAGTGCTAAACTATAAAATTATGAAACTTAAAGATTATTTAAAAACAGACTGTAAATATTGATCTGAGCACTGGCAGAATTCATGTAAGTAAATCCATTATTTGAACTATGGAGGGAGGGTTCCTAAATCTTATTACAAGGTGGCGAGGAGCAACTTTTCTTCTTTACTAATTTATGTGATACTGTTTATTTTAAAGATAGAGTCTGTCTTTGTAATCCAGTCCAGGGTGCTCCTGAATTTACTGTGTAGCCCAGGCTGGCCTCGAACTCATGGCAATCCTTTTGCCTCAGCCTCCTGAATGATGGAATTACCAGCGTGCACCACCACACCTGGCAAATTTTTATATGGTGCTGAGCATCCAGCCCAGGGCCTTGTGCGTGCTAGGCAAGTCCTCTAGCCACTGAGCTACACCCCCAACCCTTACATGATTTCGTTAGCAAAATCTTTTGCTGTATCTAATTAGCTGTGCTGAATATTAAAATTCCACTTGAACTAATCCTGTTGTTGGGAGACACTTTCATTTGTCAGAAGTGTGACTGGATTTCATTTTGGAATGCTTTGAAACTAAAAACTAGAAATGCTGAGAAACATTAGTCCAGGATTGCAAATCAGGCTTCTTATCCTAGCTGCACCCTGGCTTAGTGTGTGCCATTGGGGAAATCAGGTACATCTTGCACAGCATTATTCCCATCCACTTTCCACCAAGAGGGCCAAGTAAGAGTAAATGAGGGATTATCTCTGACTTAGTTCGACTAATAGTAAGTCAAATATAAGTGTATAATCACAATTAAAATGTCCACACGGATACAAGAATAGAAGAAGCAAAAAAGGAACAGTTATCTGAAAAATTCTATAGTGGAACTGAATCATTAGTTGAATTTCTTGGACGATAAGCCCAGGCATGACTGGGGCTGTGCAAGGAAGAGGAAGGTGCCGATACTAGTAAACCATGGTCAGAAAAGTATGTCACATGTTCTCTGTGGAGATCCCTATTCTTAGTTTTTGATATGTTACAAAAAAAGAAAAGTAGAATAGAGAAAAAGACATAGAAACTACATGTGATCCATCAGCTATAGATAGGAAAACAAGCAGTAAGCACTAGACAGTGAAAAAGGATAGTGGCACGGGGAGTTCAAGGCTAGCATAATGAGACCCTGGCTCAAAAAAAAAGTGAAAAAGATGACAAGGATGATATTTTGGACTCTTTTTTCTTTTGAAACAGGGTCCCACTCTAGGATCCATGCTAGTCCTGAACAGAGTCCATGCTAGACTCACTGTATAGTTTAGGCTGGCTCCAAATTCACAGCAATCTTCCTGTTTCAGTCTCCTGATTGCTGCAATTACAGGCCTGTGCCACCGTGCCCAGCTATTATATGGTGCTGAGGGGTGGAGTGCAGGACCTTGTATTTCCTGGACAAGTGCTCTAATCACTGAGCTATGTCCGTATTTTTTTCATTTTCCTATAGGAGAAAAAGTCATAAACTTTGGAAAGAGAAAGGAAATACATTATGGAGAAGGCATAAAGAGTTAAAAGGTCCAAGGCAGAGGCTGGAAGCAGAGTTCAGCGGTTAAAGCCCTTGTCTAGCAAGTGCACGGCTTGGGTTCAACTCCCCCGTACTGCCACATAAGCTGAGCATGGTGATTTACATCTGTAATCTCAGCACTCAGGAGGCTGAGGCAGGAAAATTGCCTTGAGTTCAAGGTCAGCCTGGGCAACAGTGAGCTCAAAATCAGCCTGACCTACAGAGCAAGACCCTGTATCCAGAAAAAAAGGTCCAGGGCACAAAGCAAAGCAATTCATTATTGTGACTGTGCGTCTCTTTCAGACCGTTAAGCACCTCATGGAGGCAGAGAAGGTGAAGGGATTCAGCCAGCTGGTGGTGGCCGCCAAGCTGCGAGAGGGCATTTCCCATCTCATCCAGTCCTGCGGCCTGGGGGGCATGAAGCACAACACCGTGGTGATGGGCTGGCCCAATGGCTGGCGGCAAAGTGAAGATGCTCGAGCTTGGAAAACGTTCATTGGTACAGAACATATTTCCTACTGACTGAGGGCCCAGATGGGGAATAGAGTTCGATCTCTGTCCTCGCTGTAGGCTCCTAATGTCGGGCCATACCAGTGTTAAAGCATGGTAGTCTTACTAGGCCTACAGAAACTGCAAGTCATAGCAATCTGATTTTATCCAACCTCTCTAGCCTAACATATATGTGCATGAGCTGTTACCAAGTCTTGTCTTAGGAATTATCCTTTAGGTTGCTATGTGCTCATTTATGATGCTTCATACTGATACTGTCACAGATTAGAATAGATGGTCTTCAGCATCAAAATATACTGAATTTACATATCTACATATCCCCTTTAGAAATACAGTAAGCAGATTATGTAAACCCTGGTTTTCAAGTCTGTTAGCTGTTCTAATTTTTCCCAGTGGTTTTTGTTAATTAATGAGGTATGTTCTACTATATAAACAGGATACTTCCTCAAAAATATACAAAAGAATTTTTCTTGCTTCCCGAACATGGTGGGAAGTAAAGTGATTCTAAAGATTTTTCTCTTCCTTTCTTCTTTTTTTCTCCTTAGGCACAGTTCGAGTGACAACTGCTGCCCACCTTGCTCTACTGGTGGCTAAAAACATCTCCTTCTTTCCCAGCAATGTGGAGCAGTTTTCTGAGGGCAACATTGATGTGTGGTGGATTGTGCACGATGGGGGGATGCTCATGCTGTTACCCTTCCTCCTGAAACAGCACAAGGTATTTTAGATGGCTTTAAAAAAAAAAGTCTTTCTCCTTTCTGTCCTGGTTCAATAGATGAGTCCTTCAATTATGTATCTTTGGGGTTTAGAATCTGAACAGGTGGGGATTATTGTCTCTTGCTGAAGCCTAGTTTCAATCTTACAAGAAAAAGTTTTCTTTGTATTTGATGTTAACCTAACTCCAAGTGAAGTTCAACAAATTAATAAGGTCCTGTAGTGACATTGGACTACATCTTTAAAAACAAAAGGCAGTCTCTCAAAGGAAGCCCACAGAGTTGGTCAGTCATTCTGTCTGTTGTATACTCATATACATATATTCTCATTCTTTGGTAAGATTACTTAAGTTATAGTCTGCATGCTATCAGAATAAATCACCTTCATCTCACAAATGAGGACACATTGATGTGTGGATTTATTTTCTATAAATCAAACAAGCAGTCATCACTGCAGTGGATACAGGTGGGAGTCCCTTAATTCAAATCCAAAAGCATTTTGTAGGGAGGTAACAGATTGAGGGCTCAGTCCTGCGGCAACTCTCCTGCAAGTCTCTGCTATAGACAAGCTATCTAGCAGGGTTCCCAAGAGCCCCTCCCAAGGTTGGGCTACCTGCCAGAGTGACTTACAGAACTCAGAGAAGTACTTTCTTACGTCTGTCGATGTATTATAAAGAATACAAAGGCTACAGATGGGATGCAGGACAGTGCCTGTGAAAAGAGGCACAGAGCCTCCATGCTCTGTCTGGCTTCTCCAGGGACTGTCCCATGTTCAGCTACCCAGAAGCTCTGGGAACCTAGTGCCTCAGTGTTCCTGTGGAGACTTTATTAAGTAAACTTTCTGCTACTGATGATTCACTTACCTTTCAGGTTGAGGTTGGAACAGAAAGTCCCAACTGTAATCATCCTGCCTTGGTCTTCCCAGTAACTAGTTCCCATCCTGAAGCTGTGTGGGGATTGCTAATCTCTGGTCAACTTGTTAGCATACAAAACCACATTATCACTTTGACGCTTACAAGGATTTTAAGAGCTGGATGTCAGGAAATGGGGATGAAGACCAACTATATTTCATAATATCACACAAACCATTTCATCCTTATTGCTAGTTTTTCCTGGTAAAAAATTAACTCCTTAAAATTTTAATTAATGTGTTGTTTAGTTGTGCTAGTACAATAATAAACCACAAAGGAAGCTAGAAACAAGTACCCTCAACTAGCAGCAAGGCTGTTCTGGGCCAAAATGCCTCATGTTTTAGGAAAGAATTTTTTTTCTGTTTGTGGCACTGGGGATTGAACCCAGGACCTTCACACTGAGCTATATTTTTAGCCCTTTTTTATTTTGAGACAGTTAAATATTGCATGGTTTCTCTAAGGAAACCAAACTATAACAAAAGTAAAAGAGCAAAATAAAAGTAATAGAAGAAGGAAGATAAGACTTTGTGAAGAGGGAAAGAGGATGTAGGGGATGAGGTGTGAAAAGGAAGTAAAAATGACCAAGTTATCAATTCTTAGGGATGAAATGTTATCATGTATCACAAATTCATACTAATAATTTTGGAAAATAAGTTTCCTTGGCTGGGCTCAAACTTGAAATTCTCCTTTCATGCCTGTGTTTCTTTTCTTTCTTTCTTTCTTTCTTTCTTTCTTTCTTTCTTTCTTTTTTTTTTTTTGTTTTTTGAGACAAGGTCCCACTCTGTAGGTAGGCTGGTCCTTAACTTCCTGTATAGCCCAGGCTGTCCTTGGACTGGGCAGTCCTCCTGCCTCAGTCTCCCAAGTGCTGGGATTACAGGTATACACCACAAGACCCAGCCTTGTGTGGTGCTAGGGAATCCAACCCAGGGCCTTATGCTTGTTAGGCAAGGGCTTTAACCACTGTGCCATTCCTCCAGCCCATCTGTGCCTTTCAGAGTGCTGGATTACAGATGTGCACCTACCATGCCCACCTGAAAATAACTTTTTTTTTTTTTTTTTACATTTTTGGATCTAATTTTCCATATATGTGTTACTCTTTTAGGTGTGGCGAAAATGCAGCATACGAATCTTCACAGTGGCCCAATTAGAAGACAACAGTATCCAGATGAAGAAGGACCTGGCCACCTTCCTGTATCACCTGCGCATTGAAGCAGAGGTGGAAGTGGTGGAGATGGTGAGAAAGTGAAGTTTGAGAAAGAAGAGCACTCCATTCCCCCAGCTCTCACCCTGTCTTCCTAGAACTTTCTCTGATTTGGAAAAATTGTTTTTCTCTAACTGTGGATAAATCCCCTGGTTCCAGCAAAACCCTAAATTGTTGATCCAGATAAGTAGAATATATAAATAACTTGTTTGATTTTGCTTTCTTGTTTACTACACAATCCTTTGTATTTTATCCAAATTTTTTATCTGTTTAATATAATTTTGAAGTCATGCTTGGACTAGAGGAAAGATACATTGGTTAAAGTGCTTTCCTAGCAAGAGCAAGGCCCTGAGTTTGATTCCCCAGTATCACATAAAGCCGGGCATGGTGGTACATACCTGTAATCCCAGCACTCAGGACGCTAAGGCAGGCAGATTGTCCTGGGTCTAAGGCCAGCATAGGTTACAGAGTGAGACTCTGTCTCAAAAAAAAAAAAAAAAAAAAAAAAAAGAGGAAGTCATTAAAATCCCATGTCATGTGAAAAAGACAAGACTAAACTTTGTGCTTCAAGGAAATACATGTAATGGCTAGATTGCATAAAAGACTCAAAGCTTCTAAATTTGATCTTCAACCCAAGGACTGAACAAAACAGGGGTGAAAGTTGGATTGATATTATGAGACTTTTTCTGATGTAAGTTAGTGAGTCCGAACAAAAATGTGTGGCTTGTCCTTCTTTCTCCTTTATGCTTTCTGCCTGTTTTGTGTGATGACAGCATGACAGTGACATCTCAGCTTATACTTACGAGCGTACTCTGATGATGGAGCAGAGGTCCCAGATGCTCCGGCACATGCGTCTCTCGAAAACGGAACGAGACAGAGAGGTAGGACCTTGCAGCATGATGTAACCCTGGCACTCTGGAGTCCATCTGAGAGGGGTAACACTGGATTGTTTCCACAGAATGATAAATCTTTCTTTCTCACTTTATCAGTTATCCTAATATAATCTCATTATTGTTTCAGAATAGTTGAAGCATGAGAGAAAATTAGGTGAAATAACTGTATTGGATGTTTCTTAGGCACAGTTGGTGAAAGATCGGAACTCAATGCTCCGACTGACCAGCATTGGTTCCGATGAAGATGAGGAGACAGAAACCTATCAAGAGAAGGTACACATGACTTGGACAAAAGACAAGTACATGGCATCCCGGGGCCAAAAAGCCAAGTCAATGGAAGGATTCCAGGACCTACTTAACATGCGTCCGTAAGTTTTCCTAAAAAGGTCATATAACGTGGAATCCTAGTCATTGGCACGGATAAGACTTTTCCTAGATACACGGAAAGTCTGTCTGTTCATTCTACCCTAAATTCAGCCAGCTCTCTCTCTCTGTTTGACTATCCTACATGTATCAGCTCCCAGTTAAACATTGTACACAAACTCACCATCTTTTTCTCCATGCATGTTATTATAAAATAAGTAAACGTAAAATGAGAAAATTCAGCATATCACTATCATAAGGAAATTATTTTATCACACATCCATAGTTAAGTGAAAAGTGATGGATAGCAAGTTTCTACAACTTGGCGTCACTGGGTTTCTTTTTTTCATAGTTACCTCTGTTTCTTCCCCACACAGGGACCAATCCAATGTGAGGCGGATGCACACAGCAGTGAAGCTTAATGAGGTGATAGTGAACAAGTCCCACGAGGCCAAGCTAGTTTTGTTGAATATGCCAGGGCCACCAAGAAACCCTGAGGGTGATGAAAACTGTATCCTTTCCAGGAATCAAGCTGAGAGTATGGGAAACCTTAGTCTGTGTTTTATACACAGATCAGTGACTGTAAAAGTTACTGTCTAGGCTCATTTTCCTCTTTGAAGATGACATTAAATGACACAAGCAAGAATTCTTAAAAGTGTGAGATTGATAAATTTTCTTTTGGGGATATTCTTCATACTGTAAATTATATTTCCTCTAAGTATATTTACTGTATATAGTATTTAGGTGTATATTCTGTCTGAATCTTAGGATTTTTTAGGTGGTATATTTTTAAAAGACTTGTAATATTCAGTTTGACAATCCTAGAGGCTGAGTACCTACATCTTATCTCCTTTTCAGGCTCTACACACTGCAAAGGCTCTTGCTTTTGGATGGAGTTACTGGAGAAGCAGTTGAGAGCTAAAAAGAGAACAGGGATTTTTCATACTTTCATTCTAGGGTGGTTTTGTGGAAACCCTTTAGCACTGCAGTGACCAATACTGGCCTATGCCTAATCAGGCCATTAGGAAAAAAAAGTTTTAAAGAAATGGAAAAAATATTGGCAGAAAAATCTGACTTAAGCAGCTTTGAAGTACTTATGTTTTCTCTATGGATTTTATAAGCTTCCCTATTATGGCTTTTCCTTTGAGGAGACATTTTTGTCTTATTTAGAATTAAATGTCTAACAAATGAAAAATTGTATTTTATATATAGGATTATATTCCTGGATTATCACAAGGTTCTTTAAATTGAATCCACAATGTAGTTTTCCAATTCTGAACATATAATTACTAAGAGAAGTTGCTGATTTTGCACTTCTGTGATCAGATAGATTTAGCTGGTGCTCAGTTGTGACGTATCCTCCTTTTCTGCCATTGCCTCCTTGACTGATTCCTCAGACATGGAGTTCCTAGAGGTACTCACCGAGGGTCTCGAGCGAGTCCTCCTTGTGCGGGGTGGTGGCAGTGAAGTGATCACTATTTATTCATAGTCAGCTCCTAAACGACTCTGCTTGGTCTTGGCTTTCCTAGAAGGCTTCCATACTCCACGGAAGTGACAGCTCATTACTACCACTCCCACTCAACTAGAGCCTCATGTTTTATGCACATCACACTGAACTTCTGATGAACTGGGCCTCAAGTCCTTCCTTGTGCAGAAGAGTATAAATCGATCTGCTGTTGGCTTTCATAGGATCTGCCATCATGATAGAAGCAGCAAATGTCCCTCAGCGTCAAGATGATCAGGTCCTAAAGAGCCTTTCTGTACCAGTAGAAGACCGGGCAGAATTAACCAGCTCGGCCAATAAATGGGAACCCGTCAGCACCACTGAAAGTAGTGAATTGTTCGAGGGATGTTAGAAATTCAACTGTACACAAAACAAGTACTTATCTGGCCATAAAGATGAGTCTCAGAAGTCATGGCTCAATGACATCACCACAGGAGTGACAGCCAGAAAGCTTCGCCTCATTAAAGGATTTGTGGCCAAGTAATATGGGGACCTCTTACCCTTGTGGAAATAACTTGTTGCAAGATGAGATGGAAACCTTTTTTATGTAATTTTCTTTAGTGTACCCACAGCTTTCTAGGACTCTAAATTTTATATTAGAGTACTAGTATTTGAAACCTGAAATATGGCTGCAGCTTCTTCCCCCAGAATACCAGGTTTAAGTATCTATCTTGTGTTGGTATATATCTCAGCTGTTTGTTTCTGTTGACTGAAAACCCATTCTGTGGTTGTAACACGGGTAGTGTTACCATGGAAATTGCTCTAGAAAGTATTATTTCTGTCAGGTTCTTTTCACATGGCTGAACTAGAGGAATTTGAAAGAGTAGCTGTTAAGGTTTACTGAACTCTAGTGGTTATCTATGCAACACGGGCAAAGCAGATGAACTGTTATCTAAGAAACATAGGTCATGATGCACATTGACCAGTAAATCCTTCTCTTTATGCCAGGTTTGTTGGCACCAGTCAAAAAATAAGAAACAAACTCTAGAATGACTGGCTAAAATTATTCTCTGAAGGCTTTGGCTTTTAAAGGGGGAATTCTGTTTTAAACTGGAAGTTTTAGAGCCATAATCTTTCCATAGTGCCAAAGTTACTGAGCTGCTACTCTCCTTACCTACTTAAAGTGGCATACAAATTGACATTGGCCTGATCCAGGAAACTCTTCTTTTCACTAAGAAACCTGTTCTCACCTGTTAAAGCCATCGTTAAAGCATGGGGCACTCACGTAAATGCCCAAAGTAGGAGAATTTCCAACTCTTTTCAGTTTTATTCTTCATTCTGTCTGCAGAAACTTGGCTCTGACCTGATTATCCAAGCCACAAGTCTTTTGCTGTTTCAGGTTTGTTTTCAGTAATCTCTGTATGTGCCAAGGGAATACTTTGCAAACTCAGCTTTTTATCTAATTTACTAAACACAAAACATCTGGCTTATCAGCAAGGGAAACTACCTGTGTGGCTAAGCAATAATTTCAAGTATGTGAAATCTCCATCTTTTGTAAGATAGGGTCTTTAAAAACCTGTCTTGTCTGTATTTGTATCTGCTTTTAAATTTTGTTCTATTAATGATCAATAGTGCCACTCTTGATGACCTGATATGGAACAGGCTAACTCTGAATGTCACAGGTAATTATTTGACCCAGAAGGAAAGAGAAGAAAATCCTTTAATATTGCTTAAGGAATTGAGTCATTTTGATTCCCCTTTTCTTTCACCTCAAGGCCCACTCAGGGTAGCAAAGCAGACAAGATCTTTGGTCTTTTTTTTTTTTTTCCTCTTTATTTTTCTGGTCCTTTCTGTAGATGGTAGAAACTTGTTTACAAGACTGCAACACTCCTTTGTATAGGTGAAAACAGGAGTAATGGGTCAGGTCCCTTAAGACCCAATACCTTAAAAGCCCATACTGTAAAGATCAGCCTGCCCAGGCATTCCCCAAACACATACTCCTAGCCAAAGTAGGATTTTTCCATATAGGACAGATAGAAAACAAGGTTAATTTTAGAAGTCCTATTTGTGGTTGGAGTTCTATAAAAAATAATTTTTAAAGGGATGAAGGAATCGGTGTCTATTAATATAGACACAACTTCAGTCTAAAAACAAAATCACTGTTACATGGAAACTGGTTTCTAGGCCAGATTATACCCATCTTTGTCTAGAGCATTTCATGTCTCTTGGTTGCTTATGTTGTTTGTCCGCAGAGTGTCATGTCTCTTGTAATCACTGCAAATAAAGCAATACTGAAAACTTGAGAGAATGCACCTTAGGGGAAGGGGCTTTTGGTTTCAAGAGGAAAGAAAAAGATCTCTCTGAACGAGACCCAGCTTTTAAGTCTTACCTATGTCTTTACAAGGGCAGGTTATACTATACAATTTCCTACTGCTGGCCCTCTGCCTTCCACAGCTGTCTTAAAAGCTGGAGTCTGAACTGTAGCATCTGCTCAATAGGTGCCAAGTTCCTCATGGCAGGGCAAAGATCACTGCTCCTTATCATCTGTTTCCTCTTCTTGTGGCCCCAGCGATCTCACCAGCCCTCATTCCCCCTACACATTAAAAAAAATTCCTTATTGTGAGTATTAAGATAACAGTTACACTGTAAGCATATTTTGTGCTCTTTTTTTCCTGGTTTATTTATCATCATGTCTAATTTGAATCTAGCATTAGTTTTTCACATCTTCCACAAGTGTGTCCAACAGAATTTTTATGTCTTGGCTTGTGTTAAACAGAAGTAAACTATTAAGGAAAATAGATTTAAGGGAAACTTGTAAAACCTTTTTAAAGCATTGTTCTCAACCATTTAATTTATTGAAAGGAGATGCTGCTGTGGTTCCTGATTCAGCAGCAACCATTCTTTTGTTTACATAGAGTTCTGGTTTTATTTGTTGTTTTGCTCTGTACTGGAAACAAATAAAGTTTTCTACATTATTTTCAGTCGGGTGGTGGGATAAGTTTCTTAGTGTCTGTAGAAAAATTAACGTTGTCCTTCTAGGATGTCTCCTCACCGTGTAGAAGAAAGCTTTTTGGTTTTTTTCAGCATGCATGTTTATTTTATGGGTGAGTATACTGAGGAGCCCCTGGGCTTGAGGAAGAAAGTAAATGGGCCCACTTAGGCACCACATGCTTTCTCTCAGGCTCACAAAAGCAGTCCTCCACCACTGAACTCCATTCTCTGAAAGAAGAAACAGTAAATAGGTGAGTGATGAAAAGTACTGAAATAACTTCCCAAATCGATTATTTAATGTAATTACAAGCTCTCTTTCACCTTATCCTTAAAAATAACTTCTAAACTCCTAATGGCTTTTATTAAGAAATGAACCCCAATACCAACTCTCTAATTTCCTACCATCAAATGAGTCAGCCACTCACTGTGTATTAACTCTGCCCTAAATTCAGCTTTTGCCTTACCTCAGGGGGCTCAATGAAGGCTAGCCAATCCGATGCATGTGTAGGCAGCAGTCCCATGGACTGGCACTTGTAAACAGCCAATGCCAAGCCCATTAGGTTCCCAATGAGATAGACCAAACCCTGAAGAAACTTCTGGCTTGAACTTTCTAGCATTTTGAAAGCTGTTGGGGTAACAGAAATTGTCAAAACCAAATTTTTCCCCCATATGAATCAAGCCAACCAGATACTAATATAGACAGACCCAAAATAAGATAGCAAACAGGGGGCTAGAGGAATGGTTAAAGTGCTTGCCTACCAGTTGCAAGACCCTGAGTTCAATTCCCCAGCGCAATTCCCTAAGCTGGGAGTGGTGGTACACACTTATAATCCCAGCACTCCGGAGGCTAAGGCACAACTACTGGAGGTCAAGGACAGTTTGAGCTACACAGTGAGTTCGGCACCAGCCTGGATTATGAAGCAAGACCCTGTCTCAAGGGGAGAGAAAACAAAAACAAAAAAATAACCAAGGGTGTACAAGAAAACCATGCTAAGCACCATTCCCCTTCCCCCATGACATTACCGCAATCCTCTAGTCAAGGATTATGCCAAGAATTTGCCTTTAATTCTTCAAACTTAGGGTTATTACTGAAGAATACTTACTAGCTGAAATAGCCATGAGTGCCTGAATGGGTCGCCAGGCCATCATACACACCATCATTGTAGGAAAGATGGAGATAGTATTGCCTGCCATATACATGATGAAGAGGTTCATAGGAATCTGCTTGAGAGGACCCAAGGCGATATCCCAGCAGCGCTGAAACACAGGTTTTGTTTTGGTTTTTTGTTTGTTTGTTTGTTTTGTTTTTGAGACAGGGTCTCGCTCTGTACCCCAGGCTGGTCTTGGACTCACGGCAATCCTCCTTCCTCAGCCTCCCAAGTGCTGGGATTACAGCCGTGCACCACCATGCTTGGTGTATGTGGTGCTGGGGAAATGAACTCCGCTAATTAGCGCTTGACATAGCACATGGTAGGTAAGTGCTTCAACCACTAAGCCATTCCTCCAGCACCACAAACACAGTTTTAACCTCTGGTCACTACTCTCAGTCTACACATACTGGATCACTGATGTTAAAGTCAAAGGAACAGAATTCCCTATCCTTCCTCTGACTGAGCTGATTTCTCACATCCACCAACTCATCCCTTCACCATATGCTGACACAGGAAGTTCCCTTTCCTATTAATGATAGGTCAGCTGCATCATCTTTTAACTTTTCCCTACAAAATTTCCAGATACATTTTAGATTATAATTTTGGCTAAAGAAGAAATTTATCTACTTTTGCTTGTACTTCTGCATCTATCACTGTCTCTTCTGTAACTGAAGAGAGAAAGCCATGTACTGGGAAATTAAGACACCTCAGTAACTAATAGACATACAAGACTTAAATAACAGCCAATGAGGCTTATCTAAGGTGCAATTATTAAAAGATATAAATAACATTAAACCCACCAGCATATGTGTATATATGCATACATAAAATACACAAATATATACATATATATATATACACAAAACAATGTACCCACTCAATAGATTTCATTGAACACACAGCATACAAACCATGTTCTTTACAATGTGATTAAGAAATCAATAAAAATAGAAAATACTCTATGATTGGAAATTAATATACTCTAACCCATGAGTCAAATTACAAGTGAAAAGTAACTAGTAACAAAAATGCACACTAAAAATGATAAAGTGGGAAAACAACATATTAAAACTTGGGAGAGGGCTGAAGGAATGGCACAACAGTTAAAAGTGCTTGCCTAGTAAATGCAAGGCCCTGCGTTTAATTCCCCAGCACCACATAAACTCAGGAGGCTGAAGTAGGAGGATTGCTGTGAGTCTAAGGTTAGCCTGGGTTGCAGAACAAGATCCTCTCTCTCAAAAAAAAAAAAAATAAATAAAAATAAATTGGGAGAAACAGTTTGAGCTTTGAGGAACTTAAAATCTTAAATACAAATTATAAAACTAAAAATAAACATCCTTGGGGCTGGAGGAATAGCTCAATGGTCAAAGTGCTTGCCTAGCAAGCTCAAGGCCTTGAGTTGTTTCCCCAGTCAGGGAGGGAGGGAGAGGAGGGGGAGGGGAGACACAGACAGACAGACAGAGAGAGAGAGAGAGAGAGAGAGAGAGATGAAGGAACAGTACAACGGTTAAGGTGCTTGCCTTGTAAGTGCAAGGTCCTGAGTTTGATTCCCCAGCACCACATAAAGCCAGGCATGGTGGCACCAGCCCGTAATCCCAGCACTCTGGAGGCAGAGGCTGGAGAGTTGTTGGGTCCAAGGCCAGCCTGGACTTCATAGTGAGTTTAGGACCAGCCTGGGCTACAGAGTGAGGCCCTGTCTTTAAAAATAAAGGGGAAAGGATGGAGCTGGGGCATACTACAGTGGTTAGAGAGTTTGCTGAGCATGCACAGAGTCCTGAATTTGACTCCCCATCACCACATAAAAATTAGCTGGGCATGGAGGCACACGCATGTAATCCTAACACTCAAGAGGCTGAGGCAGGAGCATTGCTTTGAGTTTGAGGCCTGCCTGGGCTCCATAGTGAGTTCAGAACCAGCCTGAATTACAGTGCAAGATCCTGTCCCCAGGAAACAAAGCAGAGCAAAACGAAAAACAGTGGAAGTTGGGCATAGTGGTGAGTTCCTTTGATCTCTGCGCCTGGAAAGCTAAGGTAGGAAGACTGAAAATTTGAGGCCATTGCTAAGGCTCATCAGACTACATTTTAGAATGATGATCCCCACCTTACTGACACAAGGGATAAGTTTAATTGAAGGCCATCCTCCTAAAGAGGAAATGGGAGATACTTATTGTGCAGTAGGTTGTGGAAGAAACTGCCTCCTGTCAGATCAGCAGCAGCACTGACAGGAGGTTTGCTCCTTCACCTCCTGCCCATCTATCCTGGCCCTACAAAGGGCATGAGGCCCTGGGGTTGAGACCCCTGCTTTAGAGGTTCCCAACTGAGGGCAGTTTGCCTCCTGGAATACATCTGCTAAGGCTGCAAACATATATGTTTGTCACAACTAAGGAGAAGGGAGGACACTGTTGGCATCAAATATATAGAGGCCAGGGACACTAAGTGTCTTCCTGTGCACAGTACAATTCTCCGTAAGAAAACTTTAGTCCAAATGTCAGCAGGGCTAAGATTGAGGGATAATGCATTACAATCAGATAGAGCTTACTGCACATATACTACATCTCAAAAGAACAGATATGCATTATGCATACAGTATTTTTTTAAGTCTACTGCAAAATAGTCAGTGAGGAATGATAGCTAAGACCATGATAACTGGCAGTAGGAGGATTTTGGATCTCTTTTGAAGGTAAAACCAAAAGAATCTCCTGCCAGATTGGATATGTGGCATGAGGGAACTACACAGGAAAGGATGACTTCAACTGGAGGGTGTTGCAGCCACTAGATCACTTTCCACTTAATTTTTTATACCTTTGAACATTTGTTTGCTTGCTGTTTTCTGAGACAGGGTTTTGCTCTGCAGTCCAAGCTGGTTCTGAACTCACTATGCAGCCCAGTCTAGCCTTGAATACACAGCAATCCTGTCTCAGCCTACCAGGTGCTGGGATAGCATAAATGTGCCACCATGCCTAGTTTCTGTGGTGCTGGGGAATTGAACTCAGGGCCTTAGGCTTGCAAGTGCTTCAAGCGCAGAGCTATTCTTCCAACCCTTAACGTCTTTTATTTTTCCAACTATTAGACCCTTTCTCCAGCTAATATGTAAACTGCTGTTAAAACAGTTTAAACACCCAAACATTCAGGGTAAGGGCTAATAGTACCACTACCTGGAAAAGAAAGGTGGGTCGAGACCTGCTCAAGGACTACAGTAACATCTATACTACTGTACCTTCTCCACCAGGATCCGGTCGGTCTCTTGCACACTGGTATCAGGCACTTGTTTGTCCAAGTAACCAACTGGGTACAGGGAGTCTCCCTGGCCACTGCCCCGATCACTTCGGCCCCTAAAAAACAAAATCAACCCAAGCTGCAAATTCCCCAACTTTGTGTCCTACATTTCCTATTCCACTATAAAGATCCTCAGATCAAGCCCTTTCATGGGTTCGCCAGTCCCTTGCCTAATGGGAAGACCGAAACAAGCATCCTCAGAGAAAAGTAAACTCCAGGCCACAGAAGCCGCAACCTCTCCTGGCGTCGCCCGTCTGCCGCCCAATCTGTTAGAGAGGCGCCAGCTCAGGTCCCATCATCCGGGGCTGTTCTGGGTTCCTCACCTGCTGCCTCCTCCAGGCCCGCTCAGTTCAATGGCCCACTTGAACCGCCGTCCTCTGTTGGCTACCAGTCCCCCCTGGGCCATCATGGCAACCGCTGCCGCCTAAAGCCGCGAAGGTCGTCGCACGGAAAGAGACCCCGTAGACCTCACCGCCGTTAGCCGCCGGGGACTGACAAGTGTAGCGCCGCGAGCCCGTTTCCGGTGCACGAATATGACGTTATTTCCACCCGGAAGTGTGCTGTCCGGAGGACTGAAAAGTGAGAGTGCTCAGGTTTAGAAAAACCCGGAGTAAAGTTGGCAAGACGTACAGCTGTTGAAGGTCCTCCTCTCCCGACCGGACCTGCTGGGCATCCCGACTAGGAGGTGCGCCTCGCGGGGCAGAAGAGAAGGCTCTTGTTCACTGTGTGTTGGTACTGAAGCCAAGAAACCTTTTGTTTTGGGGACAGGGGCTTATGGTTTTCCTGGCTGGCCTGGAACTCGCTTTGCAGCCCAGACTGGCCTTGAACTCGCTATCCTCCTGCCTCATCCTCTAAAGAAAGCTCTTGAACTATATACTGCCTGGAACAAGAAGTTAAAATCCTCACTTGAAATCCTAGCTTCGCCAGTGATTGTGTGACCATTTGAAAGTCAACTAGTAGCTTATAAGTACCGCGTGTCCACTGTGTGCCAGGACCTCCGTGATCAGTTACCTGGCGAGGTAGTTTTATCTCTACTGTACCGAGGCATGGTGGCAGTGTCGGAGTGGAAAGGCACGCTGATCATACTCCAAAATCTTTTTTCTTGTTGTACTGGGGTTTGAGCCCAGAGAATTTACAGTAAGTCATATTCCAGCTCTTTTAAAATTTTTTTTGAGGTAAGGCCTCCCTAAGTTGCCTAGACTGGGCTGGAAAACTGGTGATCTGCCTGCCTTAGCCTCCCAAAGTGCTGGGATTAGAGTGCAGCCACACTTGGCCCCATGCACTAAGTTCTTTGTGTGCAGAAGCTACATGTTAATTGTCTCTGATTTCGCAATCCATTACTTCGAACATAACAGTGCCCTTCATGTGTGGGGATTATGTTCAGAGACGAAAGGGCTGCCTGAAACCGCACATAGTACTGAATCAAACATAGTATTTTTTTTCTGTACCTACATACTTAGCATAAAATTTATAAATTAGACGCAGTCAGCGATTAGCAGTAAGAAAATAATATATACTACCATAATAAAAGTAATGTGTAGTCTTTTCCTCTCTCAAAATATCTTAGTGCACTGGACTCACCTTTTGCTTTGTGATCACGTGACATGATTGTGCCTGCCAGGTGATGTCAGGGAAATACCTGTGTTGTCACACGCCTTTGAAGTTGGAAGCGGGGCAGGAAAATTAGCACAAGTTTACTTCTTTTTCCTTCTTCACAATTTCACAGATAGGTTTGTTCTCTCTAGATATTAGCAAGCTCAGCGTAGAATTTTTTTCTTATTTCAACCTCTGACCTTTTCAACTTGAAGCACTCTACAGCTTCTCTTTGGCTTATTGATTTGCCGGCATTATTATTCTTGTATTGTGGGGCTGTTATTAAGAATCCAAGTGCCACAATGCCCGGGTAGTCAACCTGATAGCCAAGAGGGCTATTCAGTGACCATGCGGCAGGCTGTGTCTGTGGCGTGGCTGTCCAGCAAGGGATAGAGTGGGAGTGCTTGGGATTTTACCATGCTGCTCAGAAGAACATTCAGCTTAAAACTTCTTGAGTTGTGTACTTCTAGAATTTTTCTGTTTAATATTTTCAGGTCACAGCTGAAAGCTAGGATTCCTAGTTAAATGGTAGTAGTGAAATCACAGAAAGCAAAATGATGGAGGGAAGAACACTACTGCATTGAATAAATGTTTAGTGAATGTGAGTAAATTAAATTGAAAATAAATATAATACCAAGTATGGAGATACTGTAAAAATCATTAATATGTACATGTTGATATCATACTTAAGTCATGTTTTTCGTGCAATTTTGCCTAATTTTCAAGATATTCTAGTTATTCTTTGATAACTTTTAGTGTGTGTTTTGCACAACATTAAATTGGTCATTGGAACCATATATTCCTTCTATTTAATGCACCTCCCTACTTGGTATAAAAAATTTTAAACTAGCTAGGTGTGGTGAGGGATACCTGTAATCCTATAACTCTCGAGGCTGAAGCAAGAGAACTTCTGTGAGTTTGAGGCCAGGCTGGGAAACAAACAGTGAATTCAGGGGTAGCCTAGACTCTAGAAGAGACCATGTCTCAAAAAATAAATAAATAAAAAGAAAGAAAGAAAGAAAAAAGAAAAAAAAGAAAAAAGAAGCTCCTGTGATTTGCCTTGTCCTAATTTATAATTTGCGTAAACATGCATGGCTTTTGTTTAATTCCTAATGGTCAAAAAGCTATTTCATGGCTTTATTCTCTGAACAGTTGGATTTGGATTGAAACCCGAACAAGTAAAATTTTTATTCACACACCCAGATTTGCAAGAATGAACTCCTCTGGAGCAAGCGAAAGCTTTTACATACGCCTTAAGTTTTTGGTGTCTATCATTTGACAGTGTCTCTGTAATAATTATAATTGGCCATCCTCCCTGGTCCAACCAGTTTGCCCAGTATCCTGGAACAGCTCCTAAGCCTTTTTGCAGCTTCCATAAAGTAGGTTTACATGGCAAATCCAAGTTATTTTAACTCTGTTGCCATTATTGCCTTCTGAAAAAGTCCACCTTAGCCTACTGCGCTCATAATGCAGTTTATTCTGTCAGCAGCAGCATCTTAACAAAAGGAAACTTTTGATGCTGTCTTGCTAGTTGCTGTTGAGTTACCACATCATCTGTATGCAGATTACATTTTTTTTTTCAATTTCTGGCTTATGGCTCTGCAGTCACATGAAATGCGCCTGTCAGCAATGACATGAACTATTAGTATGGCCCTAGAAGAAGATGTTGGTTTAGTAATACCATTCTTCCTCAGCAATTACTCTTTCTTGGTGTTGTGCAATTCCCATTTTAACTAGTTCCATTATAGTATGCTTCCCTCCAGGGTTTGCTCAGGAAGCTGGGAGGGTTGCCTTTCCCACAGATTCCCTTAAAGGATAAGAGAACCAGCGCGGCATGAGTCATAATGATCCAGGCTGCTGTCCTCACAAGTCTCTCCAGCATCAGCTACCCTGTGTTCATCCATTCATTCTGAAGATTGATTTGAAGTGTCTTGAAAGTGGGCTAGCCTGTACTGAAATCAAGTATTTGAATGATCAATCCAGGTCCCTTGAAAGATTTTTTTTTCTGTGTGCTCTTTTTTTTTTGTTTGCTTTGAGACAGGAGACAGGCCCTTGCTTGGTAGCCCAGGCTGGTCCTGAACTCACATTGTAACCCAGGCTGGCCTTTGAATCAAACTCAGGGCCTTAAGCTTGCTAGGCAGGCGCTTTAATCACTGTGCCATTCCTCCAGCACCTGTGCTACTTTCTAACATTCTAATCACTTCAGATATAAACTATTGTCTTTTAATCTTAGTCTTCTAAAACAAGGATTGTTGGCGTCTGAATGTATTTGTTTCCCCTCTTCCCAAGAACTTTTTTTTGGGGTGAGTTTCAGGGTACTAGGGATTGAGCCCAGGACCTTCACACCGAGCTACATCCCCAGTCCATTTTTGGGTTTTGGTTTTGAGACAGGATCTTACTAAGTAGCTGAGTTACCCAGGCTGGGTTCGAATTTATGATCTTCCAGCCTCAGCCTCCCACAGAGCTGGCATTACAGGGCCTGTTCTACTGGGCCCAACCAGGAACTCCTGTCAAAACCCAAATCTCCTGTGTGATGGCATTTGGAGATGGGCCTTTGTGAACCAGTTAGGTTTGGGTGAGGTCATGGAAGTAGAGCTCTCATGAAAGAATAGTGCTTTTATAATATGAGACATCAAAGAGCTGCCTGTGTTCCCCAGCTCACCCCAGAGATCACCCCAGCTGCCCTGTGAGAACACAGCAAGAAAACTGCCCCTCAAAAGCCTTAAAGAGAGCCCTAACCGGAGCCAACTAGTTGACACCTTCATCTCGACTTCCTAGCCTGCAGAACTGTGAGGAAATCACTGTGGTTTTTTTTTTTTTTTTTTAGATAAGTCTTAGTCTATAGTTCGGGTTGGTCCTGAGCTCACTATGTAGCCCAGACTAGCCTTGAATTTAGGCAGTCCTTCTGAGCCTCCCCAGTATAGGCATGAGGTGTGCACTTTATCTGTTGTTTAAGCACCTCAGAATTTTGGTCTGACAGCCCAAGCCCAACTAATAGACGTAGGAATTGGGGCTTTGAAGAGATAAAGGGAAAAAACAGGTACATTTTTAGTACTTGAGGGCTAGAGGAATAACTCAGTGGTTAAAGCTCTTAGTGCCTGAGTTGATTCCCCAGCACGATATAAACTGGGTGTGGTGGCACACGCCTATAATCCCAGGACTGGGGAGGCTGAGGCTGGAGGATTGCCTTGATTCCAAGGCCAGCCTAGGCTTTATAATGAGTTCAGAACCAGCCTGGACTAAAGAGCAAGAACCTGTCTCAAAAAAAAAATGTTTTTTAGTACTTCAAAAACATGTTGGAGTATTTAGTTTGTTCATTCTATAAATAGGGCCATACCACTGCCCATTGTTAGAAACAGCTCGTAGGAGTTCACCTGTCCAAACAAAGGATGGACATAGGAGGCACGGATAACAGAATATGAGGCTTTAATTATCTTTTTGCAAAAAAGGTGACCTTCCCACGTGCAAATGAAGGGACACCGAAAATGTGGTGGGTGGTGATTTAAATCCCTAGGTCGCAGGTCTCTCCCCCTGCTTTTTCCTGTTGGCAGGATGCACAGTCATCCCAATGAGATCAAAGGTATTGGCTCAGGGCCAAGTTTCTCACAACATCATTACCTTTATCCCCCCTTCCTTCTTCCCCCTTTATCAGGTCACCTGGTCAGGGTAAAGTGTGAAACTAAAGATCCACCATCTTTATCTTGAACAGTGTGGCCCTGCTACCGCTAGGTGGCGTTCACACTATTAACTTGCTTTTCTTCACCTAATCCATCTTAGATGTCTTCCATGTCTGTTGCACAGATCTGCCTCATTCTTTTCCAAGGCTGGTGTGTGATAATTTAATCACCACCACCCCCTCCGATGGAATTGTACTGTTTTTACTATTACAAAAAATGTTGCTGTATATACTCTTGGGTGCTTGTTAGCACGGTTCTGGAGCACAGTCATACCATTAGGATGGCTTGCCACAGAGTTGATGCAGTGTAAGATGGCAGTAGGTTCACATGGACCTTTGGGATGTCCTATTTCATACTTCCAAGGTTTGACTAGAAATGTTTGGCCTGTCTGCTTTCCAGATGTTGAGGTGCTGCAGAGTTCTACAAATGTATCAGAAATAAATTGTCTTCAGGTAGAACCATTCGAAACCCATCTGCCACGTCTGTCCTCCACCCCAAGGAGAAAACAATCTCAGAACTGCTGTCACCAAGCAAGGTGTCAACATTGTGATGGAGTTTGAAGCAACCATGAATCTTATAAACCAGAAGCAACATGTGTTCATTTCCACTGTTGCCACCTTATCTAATACAGCTACCATTTCTGTAACACAGCTTCACAGGAGCATGGGTACTGACTCGGCCAAAGTCAGCAGTCTGGAATTTTCCAAAGATGCTGAGGCAGATGTCGATGCTTAGGAAATAAATGTCTGAGCTACGGCTGTCAGTCAGGTCTCCCAGCATTGTCCTTATCAGGCCTAGCATCAGTCTGAGTCTATGAGAATCTCATGCAATGCAGTAAGTGCCAAAGTGCTGACCTGGCCCTCAGGTGTGAACTTTCATATGTTAGGTTCATATCCTCCTGGCTTCCTCCCATATATCCTGTACCCTGGTACTTTTAAAGTGCTGAGTTAACTGGGACTAGAAGGAAAGCACAGTGCTTAGAGCACTTAAAATCAATTCCCCAGTACCATATAAGCTGGATGTGGTGTCACAAACCTATAATACTAGCCCTCAGAAGGCAGAGGCAGGGGCCTTGCTGTGAGTTCCAGGCCAGCCTGAGTTCTCTAGTGAGTTCAGAATCAGCCTGGAGTACAGAGCATGTCCCTGTCTCTAAATAAATAAATAAGTAAATAAGTAAAGTTCTTGACTTAACTGTCTCCCCTGCTCAGTGTCTTTGCTATCTCCTGCCTGTGAATACTATCTCTAGGTCTTCACTACCTGCTAGGTACCTACACACACACACACACACACACACACACACACACACACACACACGCATATTTTTGGCAATACTTTGATCAAGCTCGGGGCCTTCACCCAGAGCTACATCCCCAGCCCCTCCTTATTTAGTGTTGGTGAATGGGACCCCGGGATTTGTGCATACTAGGCAAGCTCTCTACCTGTTGAGCTATGGCCCCAGCCCCAATTTTTTTTGTCTTTATACCCACTACTCTCCAAAGTTCTCTTCACTCATATCAGATGGACTTGGAGCTTCCTATCCTCCTGTCTGGATCACAAGGCCTGTCAAAAATATGTCCAGCTATTCAGGCTCAGCTCAAACTCTGCTCTCTGATGATCCCTCAAACTCTCCTGATGATCCCTACAAAGTGTACAGAGGATTTTGCATGAGAGTTTCTCTTCTCAGTGGTGTTTATAGATCTGGAGTGCTAAATGACAATCTGCTTTAGACAGAGAGTGTGAGGCCACAGGGCTAAAGTCAGATACCTGTTCACTCAGTGGGAAGGATAAGGGGTGGACTCCCTTGGAGACTGCCCCCTGTGAAGGCCTGGCCACCTTTTGTACATAAGCATCCATGTAGGGATTTGAAGTACACGTCTGGAGTGCCCTTTTTCATAAAAGAGAAAAAGAACTTCATTGAGTTCTAGGGCAAACAGTTGAACTTTATTGACTGGAAAAATACATTAACATATCAGTGCATCTTATTACTAAATTGGCAAATTTCTCTCTTCCTCTCCCTCTCTTTTTTATTTTTTGAGGGTCTCGCTCTGTAGCCCAGGCTGGTCCTAAACTCACTATATAGCCTAGGTGGGCCTTGGACTCAAGGCAATCCTCTTGCCTCAGCCTCCTGAGTACTGAGATTACAGGCATGCACCACCATGCCTGCCTGTCTGTGGTGCAGTCCTTTTTAAAATTTTTTTATTTTTTACTTTTATTTATTTATTTTTTTACACAGGGTCTGGCTCTGTAGTTCAGGGTAGTCCTGAACTCCCTGTGTAGCCCAGGCTGGCCTCCAATTCACAGCAATCCTGCTTCAATCTCCCAAGTGCTGGGATCACAGGTATGAGCTACTTTGCCCAGTCTACCTGGTGCTTGGGAATTGGATCCATAGCCTTGCACTTGGTAGGTAGACGCTGTAACTGCTGGGTACAGCCCCAGCACAAGGGCAGCTTGCTTTATGTTTATTTTAAATTATGGGTGCTGAGGAGTCTGGGCTGCTCCCCACTGGTATACACTTCAAAACTTGTGTCTAGGGGCTGGGGGACTAGTACAGCAGTTAAAGCACTTGTCTAGCAAGTACAAGACCCTGGATTTCTCCAGCACCACAGAAAGAGTAGCTGGGTATGGTAGCACATGTTTATAATCCTAGTACTTGGAAGACTGAGGCAGGAAGATTGCTCTGAGTTTGAGGCAAGACTGGGATATACAGTGAATTCAAGACCAGCCTGGACTGCAGAATGAGATCCTGTCTCAAAAACAAATAATCTGGGTCTGGGAAACCTGCCACTCTGCTCCAGGAATGAGCACATCGAGGTTCCTCTCTGGCCCACCAGCACACCAGAGGTACTTGCTTTAACTGGGTGACTCTTTTTTTGTTTTGTTTTGTTTTGTTTTTAAGCAAGAAGGGGTTTATTGAGAAAGCAAAGCTCTGGAGAGGTCGAGAGGGGGTCTCCAGTGAGTATCTCCTGACTCTCTCTTAACAGTGCATTCTTTGAGTTCTGCAACTTTGTTCCATGTCCTCCTACATCACCCATCTTTCCTTGAAGCAAAATCATGTCTTCCACACTCCTTTTTCTCTTTCTGGTGAAAGAGCAGCAATGATTTTTTTTTTGAGACAACATCTTGTTCTGTAACCCAGGATGATTCTGAACTCACTATGGAGCCCAGGATGGCTTTGGACTCACTGCAATCCTCCTACTCCACCCTCCCATGTGCTAGGATTACAGGTGTGCACCACCTTGCCCAGCTTATGTGATGTTAGAGAATCGGGTATGGAGCACTTGAGTTAGCACTTGCTAGCAAGAACTTTGATCACTGAGCCCAGCCCCACTTTAACCTCCAGCCCAGCAACAATGGTTTTTGCAAAGCAGGTGGTCAAGAAATTCTTGTTCATGGCAATGACGAAATGGCTTGAGAGAAAGTGACTTTCATATATATATACATTTTTATTTTCTTTAAAATAACACACCTACTTAGTAGAAGTCACACTCAGGAAATATTCTTTGCTGCAAGCCCTGGAGCACAGAGCTCCAGCTTTTTCCCTCGCCCCACCCCAGCCTGGCTGGACCTGTTGACAAAGGTGGCCCACACCGAAGCACATACCCGCCTGTGCTTGGTCGTCACAGAAGCTCTAAAGCATTGCTCACACAAAATATCCTAAAAATACTTTCCCGCTGCCCTAAAATGCTGCCTCAAATTTATATTACTTTTTTTTTTTATTAATTAAGGACCCTGCTACTAGGGCAGAAAAATACATTATCACCTCATAACATCTTGGCTCTGATTAGTTTATCTGTCAGGCCTTCTGTTCTAAACTCCCACAGCATTTAAGATATACCTTTTATAATTGTAGACATTGTAGTGTATTGGAAGTATCTCTTATTGTGTTTCAATAAGCCATTGTAAACCACTTCTGGGGATCTCTAGCGCCTGGAAATACATGTGCCATGGTGAGGGTACAGGACTCAAAATGTTTCCCTGGCACTTTGGGGCCCTCACAAATCTTGTTAAGCCAAATATAAGCAGAACTTTCCTTAGGCAAGCCCTGGGGGATTCTGTAAGGAGAGACAGGAAAAAAAAAAAAAAAAGCCACAGGATGTTGAGTACAGCAGTGAGGAAGTGTTCCAGGGAAGGTCCACACGTCCTGTCGGACTGGCTTCTGCAAGGGGAAAGACAAATGCACTTGTCACAATTTGCTTAACTTTAACCAGTGACTTACCATCTGGGTAGACTTTGGCCCCAGTAAAATGAAGAGAATAGTCCTCAATAACTTAAAAGTTCCAGCTCAGCCTGGGCATTATAGTGACTTTGGAAAACCCTGTTTCTAAATAAAAGATATTAAAAAAAAAAGGTTGAGGGTCTATTTTAGCGCAGTGCTAAGGCCCTGGGTTCCATCCCCAGTACCACAATTACCACCAAAATAATAATAATAATAAGATACCATGGGCAGGACCAACTTCAGTCTCATGACTTACGTTGTACTTGCTTTCTGATCATGTATTTCAGCCGTTTTTGGTGTTAAATCTAGCAAGGTCCTATAGTCACAGAAGCTATGCTTTGGCTTATTGTGTGTATATTATATATATATATATATGCTCTTTTTTTTCTTCGAGTCCAGGCTCGCTTGGATTCATGGTATTCTTTCGGGTTTAGAGGGGTGCACCCCCACAGTGCTGGGGATTCGAACTCCGACAATTACAAGCTAAACCACCGCTTTAACCGCTGAGCCATACCTCCAACCAGTCCGATTTTTGTAGGAAGTGAAGCTATCTCTCTGTGCTGTGTTTTGTGGCCACCAGGGGGCGTAGTGACCGCATCCCTCTGACCCCCCCCACCCCGCCCCGAGCTTCGAAACCGGTGAGGGGCGGAGCCGCGCAGGGCGGAGCCGGCCGGACGCCGCGGGCGAGCTATCCCGGCGGCCCGTGCGCGCGGCGGCGTTTGAATGGCCAGGAGTGGGCCCGGCCGGGCGGCTGGCGGACGCTCCAGACTGCCTGGCGGCTGGCCCGTACGCTGGCTGGACTGAGGCGCCGCGGGACCATGAGGCGCCGGTACGTGACGGTGGCGCTCGGGCGGGCTGGGTGGCTGGCGGCCGCCGCGGGCCAGGGTTGGCGCGGGGCCGGCGCCGCCCAGACCACCTGCAGGCCCCGCGCGGCCTCGGGCGCTCCGGCGCTGCGGGCTGCGGGGTCGCGGGGCGGCGGGAGCTCTCCTGCGGAGCCCGGGGGCCCGGGCGGGGCGGGCGCGGGCGGAACCGCTGTCACCCTTCCTCGGCCGGCCGAGGCGACGTCCACACCCGCGGCGGGCGGGGGAGGCGGGGCGCGCGGGGCGCGCGGGGCGCGCGGTGAGGACAGGTTTTCCTAGGCCGGCCGAGCCGTCGCCTTATTTCCCGGCTGGTCCTGGGCTCTGTGACAGATGAGCTTTTGTCTCGCGGGACCACAGCTTGACATAACTGCACAGGAATTGCCAATCGCAACGTTACAAACCTCATTGTGCTTTCTGAGAAGTTGTTCTGCCACAGTACCTAGGCTGTTACGACTCCCCTACACGAGCTGACACGCGGAGATAACAAAGAGCTGGTTTGTTTTCTTTTGGCTGATAAAGTTCCTGGGAAACAGAGGTGTCTGTGTCAGTTCCTTTGCAGATCCGAAATAAAATTTGGAACGAAAATTAGCTCTGCCGCGGCCACCAACTTAGCACTTGGCAAAAGTTCTGAGAAGCTAGCCCACCTGGTGGCTTGAATTTGAGCGAAATAGTTATTCCGACGTTTTTGTTTTGACACCCGCCTCAGACTTGATCCAGAAATTGGCACGTCGAGGTTTGTGCGTAGCTGAGCGCCGGCGTGGCGGTGATCGTGGGATTCTGTGTGTTCGGTGAGCTCAGCGTTGTTTTACAGAGTTTTTTTTTGTTTGGAGACGAACAGTATTATTATCGCCATTTTGACAGCGAGGAAACCGAATCACTGCGAAATTAAGTGCTTGGATGAGGTGCCAGGGTTAATAAGCGCAGCGGGGACGGGGCAAGTTGCGCTCCCTTTAACCGCGTCGTTTCGCCACCTCCTTTTATGCGGCTCGTCTTAGTTTACCGAGTACTTTGGTTTCATTGACGTAACCCTTGGAGCTCGGGTGTGCTCTGGCGTACACATGCATGAGTTCATTATACACAATTCACTTGTTGCGCATGTTGACCACACTTCCGTGCCTGAACAAAAAGGATCTGTTGACTATTTAAGAGAGACTGAGTTCGCGAGGTGCGTGGGTATGTTGTGTATAATTTTAATTTCTTTGTACCATTTCCTCAAAGTGTAGAGGATAGTCACCTATATGTTCCTTTAGAGAATGAATCAGTCTGCATTAATGTTTTCTTTCTTAACTTACTGAGTGGTTATTCTGAGGCACTATAGACTTACAGTAGACAAGGAATGCAGCTCAAAAGCAAAATCACAAGAAATCAGCAGTTTCCTCGTGCTTACGGCAAGGCTTTTGAACAGTTATCAAACTTTTGATTGCTCTAAGCCCAGAACAGTGTTAGACCCAATTTGCAATACAAAAGAAATGTGCCAGACAACAAAACTTAAGGGGGTTAATTTAGTTTGGGATATGAGATTAGATGACATGCTTATTAATAATGAATGTATGTGGAACTGAATAAAACTTTTGCAAAGAGCCAGCAATTGAAGGATTTGTGTAGCACCGTGAAAGGGAGGGTAGATGGGGAATTTTCCTGAGAAAACTGTTGAATATTTTTTGGGACAGGACAGGGTCTTACCTTATAGTTCAGGCTGGTCCTGAACTCACTATGTATGCTGGCTTCTACCTCACAGCAAACCTCTTACTTCAGCCTCCCAAGTGCTGGGATTACAGACGTGCATCACCATACCTGGCTTATGTGGTGCTGGGAAATTAAACTCAGGACCTGCACTTGCTATGCAAGCGCTGTAACTACTGTGCTATTCCTCCAGCTTCTGAGAGTCTTGGATTAGGGAATGAAAATGATTTTTCTTCGGTACAGTAAATCCAATCTATTTGGAAAGCTCCTGTTGAATAAGGTTATGTGAGTTCAGGACCAGCCAGGGCTAGAGAGCAAAACCTGTCTCAATAATAATAATAATAATAATGATGATTAAAAAAAAATAAAATAGAAGTCCGTGGTTCTCAATTGCAAACATTTTTTTAACCTCCAGGGCATGTTTGTCAGTGTCGTGCTGTGGAGAAGGGAGTACATCTGGCAATGTACTGGCTAGAGGTCAGAAATACTGCTAGATATCTTACAATAGAGAAGTGATAGGACAGGCCTTCTCTGAGAAATGATTACCTCAGTGTCAGTGGTGCTGAGCTTGAGATACTCCACTGTAGTTTTGTTTGTTTGTTTGTTTGTTTATTTATTTATTTATTTATTGAGGCAGGGTCTTGCTCTGTAGTTCAGGCTGGTCCTGAACTCACTATGTACCCCAAGCTGGCCTCAAACAGCAATTCTGCCTTGGCTTCCTGATTGCTGGCATTACAGGCATGAGCCACCACGCCCAGCTTTATGTGGTGTTGGGGAATGGAACTCATAGCTTTGTGCTTGCTGAGCAAACCCTCTAACTGCTGTGCTATTGAGCCCCAGAAACTCAATTTTAATGTGATTGATCCTTTGACCCATCTCTGCTTGCAAGTGCTGCAGATGGGTATGAACGAGCTTGAGTACATGCGGAGAGGCCATGGGAGAGAGATAGGAGACATGAGAATGCACAAGTAGTAAAAATGAGACACTTATGTAATGTTTTTTCTAAGTTTAAAAATAATGCATGTTCATCATTTTGTGCAGCATCCCCTCCATGCTCCCCCTCGTTGGCTTCACTAAGGATGGAACTGTGCCCTACTAAAACAGCATGGAACTGCCCTTAGGGGCTGGTCACTGTGCCAGGCCATCCTTGGGTGCTTATGAGTCTCGTGGCTCTATGGTATCCTAGGAACCCATGGAAGCAAATGTAATTTTTAAAAAAAGGTTAATCTCTATTAGAATGTGCCATAACATGTACTGTCACTGTTGCCTTGGTGTTGTATCAGTCATTATACTTGATTGTTATTGTTTGAATAATCCCTGCAAAACTCATTTAATTGCTTTTCTGACAGTACTAGGAGGAAGAGCATGAAGGGCTTTGGGCAAGTGTTGAGACCATAAAACTCCACCCTCATTAATGGATTAGTGCAGGAATGGGTTAGTGATTAAGTGTTGATGAGATCTAACCTCCTCCTGCTCTCTCTCTTGTTTGCCCTTTCCAATAGCTCTCTTGCCCAGTGTTGTCTTGTATCAAGAAAGCTGGCACTAGGACCACTATGTGTGGCCCTTTGATCTCGGACCACCCAGCTTCCAGAACTCTATGAAATACAGTTCTTAGGCAGGAAGAATACGCAGTGGTTAAAGCACTTCCCTAACAAGCATTACAGCAAGCTGGGTTTGATTTCCCAGAACCATATAAAGCTGGGTATGGTGTTTCATGGCCTTGGTACTAGCACTTGGGTGGCTGAGGCAGGAGGATCGCCATGAGTTTGAGGCCAGCTTAGGCTACACAGTAAGTTCAGGACCAGCCTGGACTTGCAGTCTTGTCTAAAATGAAATCCTGTCTAAAAATTAATAAATAAAGTTTTTAAATAAATTTTTCAGCCTAGATCAGAGGTTGTGGGATAAAAGGAGCTCTTCGGCATTGCTGATGAGGCTGTAAGCTGGTACAGTAGATTTGTCAAAAAACTGGAAATAGGTAATCTCGTTTGATCCAGCTTTACCTCTTATGGTTATCTTCCCCAAAGAGTTAAAGTCATCATACAAGAGTGATACATGTTATTCATATTTATGGTAGAACAGTTTACAATAGACACATCTTGAAAGCCAATATTTCCAAAAGCCGATGAATGGATGAAGATGTGTATATATACACAATGGAGTACTACTTTGCCGTAAAGACATTGGAGTCGTTTGTAGGAAAATTGATGCACCTGAAACCATTACGCTTATCGAAGTGAATCAGACATAGAAGGTTAAATGTTGTATGGTTTCTTTAATATGAGAAAACCCATTAAAAAAGTGAAAGAGAGATGGAAGAAGGTAAGAAGGTAGACTGTGGAGAAGAAATGGGATGTGGGAAGACAGAGAGGGTTGGAAGGTGAAAGGGATATGACATGTAAATTAAAAAAAAATTAGTAAGAAAAAATCAGTCATCTAGGGCTGGAGTGTAGCTTCTTGGTTAAAGTGCTTGCCTAGCATATGTAGGGTGCTGGGTTTGTATCCCAGTACCTCATAAAGATTCTTTGGACATGGTAACACACACCTGTAATACCAGCTCTTGAGAGGCCAAAGCAGGAAGGTTGCCTGAGTTCGAGGCCAGATGTGCTACATAGTAAGTCCAGAACTAAATTGTACTACAAAGTGAGATCCTACCTCAAAAAAGAGAACATTAAAAATTAAGCCTATAACATTCTATAATTACAGCAGAAAATAAGATAAGACTCTGATTGTATCAGCTTAATTTGGTGCTTTCTTGAACATGTATTTAGGAAAGTTTTTTAAAAATTCCTTAAGCCTAATAGCAGTAGTGCTTTAGTGGGAGGATATACTTTTCAAATTGGATTTGGAAAAGTTGAGTTTTCTTCACCAGGTTCAAATATTGGGAGACTGTGGCAGGAGGATTTCAGTTTTTTTCTTTTTAAGACAGAGTCTCATTCTGTAGCCCAGGCTGGTTCTGAACTTACTGTGTAGCCCAGGCTGGGCTTGAACTCAGGACAGCCTGCCTGCCTCAGCCTCCCGAGTTGCTGGGATTACAAGTGTGCACCATCTTGCCCAGCTTTATGTGGTGATGGGGAATCGAACTCAGGGACTTTAACTACTGTGCCACTACTCCAGCCACAGGAAGATTTCAAAATTGAGTCTACCTGGCCAGTTTAGTAATTTAGCAAGACTTTGTCTTAAAAAAAAAAGAGTTGGGGATGTAACTCAGTCCCCATTTTTTTTTTTTTTTAAAGAAGTCCTGCTTATTTCTAAGTGTTTTTTCTCGCTAACAGTTTTATATTTATTAACTCTGGAAAAGATTGTATTTATCATCCTTGGTTTTTTTTTTCGAGACAGGGTCTCACTCTGTGGTCCAGGCTGGTCCTGAACTCACTTTGGACCCCAGGTTAGCCTTGGACTCACAGCAGTCCTCCTGTCTCAGCCTCTTGAGTGCCAGGATTACAGGCGTGCACCACCATGCCCAGCTTAGTTGGTGCTGGGGAATCGAACTGGGGTACTTAGCACTTGCTAGGCAAGCGCTTTAGCCGCTGAGCCATTCCTCCAGCCCCTATTGTCTTTGTTTTTGAGACATGATGAGGGTAGAGATGATTGAGTAGAAAGTGTTCTGAAAGATTTTTCTATTTGGCTCCCTGGCCCTATAAACTACCTCTCATTTTTTCAGTTTTGCATACCAGCTGAAATTCTTTTTACTTCGCACAAGTCAAACAAAACTACAACCTAAGCTAGGTATGGTGGCACACAACTGTAATTCCAGAAGTTAGGATGTTGAAACCTTGTCTCAAAAAAAGAAAGAAATCAACAACCTACAAATGTTGTGAGAGTCACTAGCATCTCCCCTTGTCACTGGCTTGGCCAGGCCTGGAGGCACAGGCCTTTAATCCTAGCACTCTGGGAGGTTGAGGCAGGACGATCACAAGTTCAAGTTCAGCCTAAGCAACTTTGCGAAGCCATTATCTCAAAATAAAAATAAAAAATGGTTTAGAGATGTAGGTCAGTGTTAAGGCCCTAGGTTCTATTCCCAGTACCTTTAAAAAAAATGGTGCTCAGCTTGGAGTTATAGTGAGAAAGGAATTATTACTAGAAGTCACAGATTCTAAGCCTGGCTTTCCTTTAAGTAATTGGATGGTCTTGGTCTGTTAGTAATTAGATATTCTTGGTTAAGTCATGTAACTGAGTATTCTTGGACAAAGCACTTAGTTTCATCTGTAAATTGAAATTATCTTCAAGGTCTTTCCCAGCTCTGAGAATCCATGAAATTGTTACTTTTCAAGGAAAACCCTCTGATGAAGAGGAATACTGTTGGTCTTTCCCTTTCTGTGTGAATTAATTACAGATGATTTCTTAAAATGTATTTGTAAAAGCTACTCCAATGTAAGATTGGGACAAGAATTTTGTAATGGAATTTAAATACTTTTAGAATATAAACATCAGGATGTCTGGGGGATTTTTTTTGCCCATTGATGTTTCCCCAGTGCCTGCATTGATAATTAGGCTGTGATGTACATTTAATATTTTTTTAGAGAGTGAAGAGTGGATGGGCCGTTGTTGGGAAAAAGCAAGTTTGCTGGAATGGTGTACAGTTGTGGTTAGAGCCCTTGCCTAGCAAGCTCAAGGTCCTGACTTCAGTTCCTCAGCATCACTTAAGCTAGGCCTGGTGTGTACAGCTGTAACCTGAGTGCTTGGGAGGGAGAGGAAGGAATACTATTGTGAGTTCAAGGTCAAGCTGGACTACAGAGCAAAATCCTGTCTCAAAGAAAGGACAATTTCATATTCAAAAGCAAACTAAAACATGATATTCTTATCACCTGTCAAATTTTCAAAGGTAAAATTCTGATGGTAGAGATAGTTGTCATTCTCCACCTCTACTAGCAAGATTTTGAACTAGAAAAAAACTGTTATAGAGATTAGCTATAATCTCTGCTAAATTCACCAAGTTTATTTTGTTTTCAGTTTAGTAAACAATTTACAATGATTCAAAAATATTTTTATGAAAATTAATTGACTCAAAACCTGTCAAATTAGATACAGATTAGAAAGCTAAAAATAAATGAAGTAAAACAGTTTGAAATTTTGTACTGTCAATGCTTTGGGATTATTATTAAGTTTTGAGCCATTTTATTTATTTATTTAATTTTGAGACAGGGTCTCACGATGCAATTCAGGCTGGTCCTGAGCTCACTATGTAGCCTAGACTGGCCTCAAAGACACTGCGGTTCTCCTGCCATAGCCTTCTGAGTGCTGGGATTGCAGGCCTGTGCTATCGTACCCAGCTGCTTTATGGTGCTGGGAATTAAACCAGGTCCTTGCATTTACTAGGCAAGCATTCGAACTGCTGAGCTATGCTTATACCCCTTTGGACCATTTTTAAAAAGCAAACTAACCATCATATATGATACATTATGCATTACTTTTATATTTTAGATTAAAATGTTTAAGCATAACGTGTGGCATTTTGGTTGTTTGCGGCAGGAGCATCAAAAATTTGAGCCCAATCTGGGCAGGTTAGTGACTTGGAAAGACCCTCTCTCAAAATTTGCAACTAAAAATTGGGCTGGGAATGGAGCTCAGTGAGAAGGCCTTGAGCTGAACTCTCAGTACTTGGACTGGAGGCAGTGGGAGAAAAAAATTTTTTTTTCAGGTTGTAAAGAGAACACTTTATTGAAAAAAATATAGATGGGGAAAAAGGAGGATAGAAAAAGGAAAGGAGGTAAATTTTCATTAGCCAGAAG
The DNA here is from genome assembly GCA_004027205.1 of Ctenodactylus gundi. Taxonomy (NCBI): domain Eukaryota; kingdom Metazoa; phylum Chordata; class Mammalia; order Rodentia; family Ctenodactylidae; genus Ctenodactylus; species Ctenodactylus gundi. Next base: position 430,361 of record PVKB01000919.1, on the reverse strand, counting down.
GGGGATCTGGAAATGTGGGTGTCCCCTCCAATTTTTTTTTTTTTTTGAGACAGGGTCTCAACTCTGTAGTCCAGTCTGGTCCTGAACTCACTACGTGGCCCATGTTGACTGTGACATCACAGCAATCCCCCTGCCTCAGCCTCCCAAGTGCTGGGATTACAGGCATCTGCCACCTTACCAGGTTTAAGTAAAATGTTTAAGAAACATGTGTAACAGATGACTGGACAAAGAGGATGTGGTATATATATATACAGTGGAGTATTACTCTGCCATTAAGAATGACAAGTTTGAGTCATTTGTAGGAAAATGGACGTACCTTGAGACCATTATGCTCAGTGAATTGAATTAGACCCAGGAAGTTAAATGCCATGTGTCTCTCTAATATGGGGAAAAAACCCAAAAAATGTAAAGGATTTGGAAGAAAGTAAGAAGATGGACTTTGTGGAGAGGGAAAGGGGAGGGGGCCCAGGTGAGAGGGTGGGAAGGGGAAAGGAATATAATATGTAAATCATATTTTTTTAGTACAATTCTTGGGCTGAAGGAATAATAGCTCAGTGGTTAAAGCACTTGCCTAAGAATAGTGGCTAAAGAACTTGCTCAAGGCCTGGGTTTGATTTTCCAGAACCACATAGGGTGAGGGTGGTGATGCATGCCTGTAATTCCAGCTGTTGGGAGGCTGAAGCAGGAGGATTATTGTGAGTTCTAGGCCTGCCTGAGCTACATAGCGAGTTCAAGACCAGCCCTGACTATAGAGCAGGTCTCTGTCTTTAAAAAAATTTATTTTTAAAATCTCATTTTAAATAAATTTTTGACTGGTTGCTAATCCCAGATACGTTTTATGATAGGCTTTTCCTGTATATCCCAAGAATGCTATTTTTAACTTAGTAATGTTCTTATCTAAAGGAGTTAATATGTAGAGTATGGGTATGAATAATTATCAAAGTATTTTCTGTAACATAATAGCAAAAGTAAAAAATAGCATCTATGTGATAAAATTCCATATGGTTAGTCAGATAACTCTTAAAATTCTTTTTAGTATATAGAAAAATATGTTAATTATAAGATGCAATATATAAAACTAAGCTGGAAAGAGGTAAAGCCCCAGGTATTATTGATGGTTGAATTATGGATTATTTTTCATTTTAATTTATTTTTAAAGAAACTTGTGGGGTATGCTAAAAAAGAAAAGGCTTTTGTTTGTTTTGTTGTTGTTTGAGATGAGGTCTGGCTGTGGAGTCCAGGCCAGCATTAAGCACACTGTAGTTGAGGCAGGCCGTGAAGTAATGGTTCTTCTGGCTCAGCCTCTCGGGGGGCTGAGCTGCAGGCATGTGTTACCATGCCCAGCTTGAGATGAAAAATTTGATGTAAAGAAAACATAAAGTAAGAAGCTGTATACTTTTGTTCCTCAGCTTTATGGCTCATCTGAGGAAGTGCTCAGTGATTACTAGGGTTATTCTAAAATGAGAGTGATTAAATTTTTATTTCTGACTTTTTCTTTGTAACCCACTTCTCCGTGTTCCCAAATTCAAGCAAATTGTGGAATATACACACAAAAGGACACTGCTCAGAAGTGAAAAGGAGTTAAATTGATGTGTCCCACAACATGGGTGATATTCAAATTAGGTATGCGAGGTAATATATATATTTGAAATGACTACAAATTTCTAGAAAATGTAAACGAATTTATAATGGCAGAAAGCAAATCAGGCGGGTAGGGGAGAGACTACAAATGGGCATGGGAACGTTGGAGGTGGTGGGGGATTCCCAGTCCAGATTGTAGTAGTGGTTGAATGGGAGAGTACACAGGTACAGCTTATATGTTATAGCTTTAGAATTGAAAACAAGTAATAACTTCTAAATGTTAGTAACATTTCAGTATCAAAAATTTACTGATTTTTAAAACATCTAAGCATTGTTTGTACATTATATTTAATTGGTAGTATTTCTCAAGTCTCATAATTTATGGGGTTTTTTCCCTGAAAGGTATCTGTTGGGGCTGGAGGATTAACACAGTGCTTAGAGCACTTGCCTAGCAATTACAAGGCCCCAAGTTTGATTCCCCAGCACCACATAAGACAGGTGTAGTGGTGTATGCCTGTGCCCAGGAGGGAGAGGCAGGAGGGTAGCTAAGAGTTCAAAGACAACCTAGGGACATAGTGAGTTCAGGGGGATAACAGAGGAATGCCTTGTCTCAAAAAAGTATCTGTTGAGGAAACTGAGTCATGTGTCCTAAATGTTTCCATTATCAGATTTTTCCAGTAGCATTCCTGTGACAGTGTTTAACAGGTTCCTGCCCCATATGTGTTTCCTTTAAAGTCGCAGCTGGTAATAGGAATTGTAGTAGTAATGTGTAGTATTTCCTGTTATATCCCATCAGGAAGCACATGATGCCTGGATTTCTCTTCACTGGTCCTAAGATTGATGAGTGATTTCAATGTTGTCAGTATGATCCAGGCTCTGTGAAGGTCCCTATCACTTTTTGTCACTTTCTCATATTTTGTCTTCATGCCTGAGCTGAAAATACATTAAGGGGAAAGCTATACATTGTGATATTTGAGTACAGTTTTACTGTGGTTGCTTAATTAAGGAGATTTGCTTTCCTTCATTTCATTTATCTAGTGTCCAATTTGTCATTAGGACTTAGGTATCGTGTCACCTGGGCTGTACTCTGGATCCCATACCACACTTCAAATTAGAGCACTGTTGGAGGTGGTGGGTTTTGCTGTTGTTGTTGTTGTTTTTGTTGTTACCTGTTCGTTTTGGATAGCAGGGCTTTTTTGTTTTGTTTTTTTGTACTTTGTGTTTCGAGACTTTAAGGTAGGGGTCTTGATCTGTAGTCCAGACTGGTCCTGAACTCACTGTGGAGCCCAGGTTGGCCTCCAGTTTACTGCAATCCTCCTGCCTCAGCCTCTCAAGTGCTGGGATTACAGACATGTTCCACCACACCCAGCAGATATAAGTATTTTTATATTTAAGACTTTTTTTTCATCCTTCCCCTCTAGGCTGAGCTTCTTGAGAAAGAACTCGTGTAGTTAATCATCTCTTGATGAATTATAGGTGCTGAATTAACTCATGTCAACATGAATCCTTATTCTTTTAGACTTTCCTTTTTTTCTTTTCTTCTTTATGTTTTTGCAGTGCTGGAGATTGAACCCAAGGCCCGAAGCATGGTAGGTGGTTTTCTACCACTGAACTACATAAATCCAGTTATGCCATACCCCAGTACTACATACCTACATAGTCTTTCTTTTAATCATTTAGGAGATAAGCCCTTAAAATACTAATGCTTTACTTTCGATGAAACTCATTTGTTCACTGAAGTTTATGTGTGTGTAGATTTCTTTTCCCCCTTGGGAATTGAACCCAGGGTGTTCACACTGAGCAACATCCCCAGCCCATTTTATTGTTGAGACAGAGTCTCATGACATCCCAGGTTGCCCAGGCTGGGCACAAACTTTTGATCCTCCTGCCTCAGCTTCCCAGAGAGAATGTTGGCATTATAGGTCTGCACCACCCACACCCAGATGACATCTTTGCTTTATCAATAAAAAAGGAAGACTCAACTATTTTCAAGGTTATATAGCTAGGTAAATGGGAAATTTGAGAATTGGAGCCTGAATCTGTTTGACCTCATCTTTAACTTATATTAGCCTTTAAGATGGTGTTTTGGGAAGCAAGTTGAACAACACCAAATGAAATTTTAATTCTTTACCTAATTAGTAAGTTGTGATGTCTACTGCTTGGTGAGCAGAGAGCTTCCCAGTGACCTCAGAGAGGCGGGAGGAGCCTCAGTTTTGCAGACTAAGCTTTTAACTTTCAGGGCCTTCAAGGGAGATCACTCACCTAATCCTTGCATACAAAGGGCATTGAGGACATCTCCAGCCTGGTCCACATAGCCAGTCCCCACCCACACAGCTGAGCACAGAACCAGTAGGACCGGCCTTGTAATTGCCAGTCGAAACAAATACATATTCCAGATGTTCATAGGAATGTTTCTGAAACTTTGAGGATTGGGTGTTCAGTTTCTGGAAATTGAATTTGCCATTTGTGAGTGTACCTCTGTAATCCCAGCACTGTTGGAGGCCCTGTCTCAAAAAAGAAAAAAGCTGGAGAGGTAGCTCAGTACAAAAGCCCTGAACAGTCACACAGGCACCACAGCCAAAAAGGATTAATGTGAGCCTAGTTGCCTAGAATTCAAGGACCCTGGTGAAAAGCCATGAATATCATATACCCTGTAGCCTAGTTCATTTTATTTTGGTACTATGGGAGATTGAACCAGGGCATCTGCTCTGAACTGTATCTCCAGCCCTTTTTAATTTTTGAGACAGGGTCTTGGCAAATTTCCAGGTTACTCTGGCGGAGCTTGAACTTTGAATTCACCTTCCTCAGCTTCTAAGCTCTGAGAGTACTGGAATAACAAGCATGCGCCACCACAACTGGCTCCCAGTTTCTTTCTTCCATTCTTCCTTCCTTCCTACCTTCTCTCTCTCTCTCTCTCTCTCTCTCTCTCTCTCTCTCTCTCTCTCTCTCTCTCCCCCCCTCTTCTTTTTCTCTCCTGTCTTCTTTCTCTTTCTCTCCTCTCTTCTCTTTCTCTCTCTCTCTGTATTGGAGATCCAGCCCAGGGCCCCACACTCGGCTGCATCCCCAGTGAAATTTTATTTTTGATTGTGAGACAAGATCATTCTTGCTAATCTAAGTTATCCAGTCTGAGCTCAAATTTGCAATCCTCCCGCGTCAGCCTCCCAGGGAGTTGGAATTACATGCCTGCACCACTGGGCCTAGCTCCCAGTTGGACAGTGTTGCATCTAAGTTTCTTTTAAGTCAGGTTATTGAAGTATCCCTTCTGTAAATTTTGACAGGCACACAGTTGTGTGGTCAGAACACGTCTGTCTGTGCAGGAGTTCCCTTGTATCCCTTGGGAGTTGCCTTTCCTCTATTCCATGCTTGACATACATGTATTTCTTATCTACAGTTTTTGCTGTTCTAGAATGCAATAAAAGTGATGTTCAACCTGAAGTATTTCTCTCTCTCTCTCCCTCTCTCCCTCCCTCTCTCCCTCTCTCTCTCTTTTTGAGACAGGGTCTTGCTCTGCAGTGCAGGTTGGTCCTGGACTCACTTTGAACCCAGGTTGCCCTCTGACTCAGAGGCAGTCCTCCTGCCTCAGCCTCCTGAGTGCTGGAATCACAGGTGTGTGCCACCATGCCCAGCTTATGTGGTGCTGGGGAATTGAACCCAGGGCCTTGAGCTTGGTAGGCAAGCATGTAACCACTAAGCTCCTTGTCTAGTCCTAACCTGAAGTATTCCAAGTCCAGCTTCTTTCACGTAACATAAATATATTTGAAACTTATCAAAGTCATGTGTATCTGTGGTTAATTTTTCATTCTTAATTTTTATAGAAGCATAGAGACATTGACCTAGGAAAGCAAATACTTTTGACTGAGGTGGGGTGACCGCGTACTCTAATTTGCTTGGAGCAAGTCTGATTTATGCCTGTTGTCCTAGCATAATTTTTAATAGCATTTTCACCCACAGAAGTGTCTGGTTAAGTTGATAAATTTTATGCTCAGTCTGAACTGAGGACATAAAAAGAAATAATCACAGTTTACTTACTCTCCAGCATTTTCCAGTTTGCTTTCCAAAGCACCATAATCATATTTATTTATAGTTTTATATAAATGTTATAGGAAGCCATAGCAGAATTGACTTGTATGTAATCTCATTTTGGTCTGCAGAACAGTATTTGTATTTTGCATTTGAGAACACAGGTTCAGGCTAGAATGAGCTACCTGCTGGCAATGATGAGACTCTAGATGATGTATATACATTCTGAGTTTTGTGCAGAATCTTGCTGTGCAAAAACCAGCTGAGACTACTTTGTGTGTTCTCTGTTATAACAAAACTATAATTTTTAGAGCTGGGGCAATAAGTCCATATAGAGTTCCTGCCCAGCCTGCATAGGTCTTATGCTAGCACTGCCAAAATAATAGTTACTGTTATTAGTATATTAACTTCCAATAGTATGGTTCCCCAGTTATGAAAGTCTTTAGTACTTAGTTTAGTCTTAGTGTAGTAAATTAGTTTCAACAACTGTTGTGGTTGGAAATCATACAGTTACAATTTCACAGGCTTCTCTGAGCCTTTTTAATATATTTAATTTCTAAGAAATAGTTCAACATGCAGCACACCCAGAATTATTCAAGTGAGGTACTCATTAAAATGTATGTAGATTCTTTAAGCATAGTTTGGGAAATTTTGTAGTAGTTTTTTTTTTTTTAACATTACCAACAGATGTATAGGATGCTTTGTAAGGACCAGGAGAATACTGGAGGCAGAAAAATCAGTTCTTATAGTAATTTAGGCTTGAAGTGATGGGGCTTGAGTTCTAACAGTGCAAAAAGGTAGGTCAAGATGGATCCATGAGATACTCTGAAGGAATATTTGAGAAGACTTGTTGAAAGGAAGGGTAGAAGAGAATCAGCTCCCAGGTTTCTAGCCTTTCATGTCAGTAATGTGTGATACTGTGATATGTAGAAGGGCAGCAATTTGGATTGGTGTAGAAGATAGAGATTGTTTAGAGGTGTTGATTGGACCTAGTGGTGACAGACCAGCAAACCAAATAAAGTTAGGTGAGAGACTGGGTGTAGAAGCCAGGACATGGTACTTTAACTTAAGCATTGCCAAGGGAAAAGGAACTAGGAAGATGGCAAAGGAATAACTCGGAGACTCAGCTGTGTTCTGAAAGTGGAGGGGCCAGGAAGTGATGGAACGGCTGGTGATGAGGGAGCAGGTTGCCTCTTTCTCACTTTAGGAGACAAAGTAATAGCAAGATTGTAAAGAGTTAAGGACAAGTTGGAAGCTCAAAGCACTTGTTGTAGAGATTTGGCAGGAAGGGGGAACAGAAAGACTATAGGACGTGATAGGGAAACCTGAGCATGGTTGAAAGCAGATGGGGAGGAGAAGCAGTTCAAAGGGAGAAATCCAAGATTAAAAAAAAAAATGACTGGAAGCAAAGTCGAAACTGAGGTGAGAAGGCAAGAATTGAAGTTGTTTTAATTTTGGAAGCGTTCAAGTAAATTCTTAGGAAACGTGACCTCTGTAGGTCAGAGTTTTCATCTTTTTGTTTGCTATAAAGGAGGTACACATTTAAGCCACTTTTTATGAGACAGTCATCTCAATAAGTTAAAATATTCATTTCTGCAGACTATAAAAATCAAGTTCATTGTAGAATATAGAGGAATCTCTAGATTAATGGAAAAAAATCACCTGTGATCCTACTAGCAATCATTCAAGTTAATGTTTTGATAGAGCTTTTTCATTTTTAAAATTAATTTTAGCTGATTCATAAAAGCATTGAAAGTTTTACATATTAGTAGGTATTATGACAATTTCGTATGTATAAACATTGTATGATATTGAAATCAAGATACGTCTCTTCAACATTTGTCTTTTTTTTTTGGTTAAAACACTCAAAATCCTTCTAATCTTGTGTGGTAAGTGGTATATAACTGTTTTCGGTTTTTTGTTTATTTCTGTTTTTGAGACAGTCTCGTTCTGTAATCCAGGCTGGCCCTAATCTCACTGTGTAGCCCAGGCTGGCTTCCAACTCCTAGCAATCCTCCTGCCTCAGCCTTCTGAGCGCTGGAATTACAGGTGTGTGCCACCGCCTCCAGTTTTTGTGGTGCTGGGGAATCAAATCCAGGGCTTGTGCTTGCTAGGCAAGTGTTTTAACTACTGAGCTATGCCCCTACCCAGTACATAACTCTGGCAAGCAATAATACACCCCAACTTCTTACTTGTATCTAACTGTAACTTAGTACCCATTCATTGATCAGCTTTTCCGTAACACTATCTGCATAGACTGTGTTAACCACCATTCCACTCACAGCTGGTATGAGATGAGCATTTTTAGATACTGCCTATGAATGAGATCAAGATACATTTTTTTTTCTGTGTCTGGCTTATTTCACATAATGATCTCCAGTTCCATGTGTGTTGTCACAAATTACAAGTTTTCATTGTTTTTATGGCTATTTAGTATTCCATTGTATATGTGTACCACGTTTTATCTGTCCATTCATCACCAAGTGGACACAGGTTGTTGCTGTTTCTATTTTTTTGTTATTGTAGAAGAGTGTTATAATAAACACAAGTACAGATGTTTCTTTGACATACAGACTTATTTCCTTTACCTAATAGTGGGATTGGTAGGCCATATGGTAGTTCTGTTTGTAATTTTTTTGAAGAACATATATGCTACATTCCATAGTAGCTGTATTAGTGTACATTGCCACCAACAGAGCGCAGTGGTTTGCTTTTCTCTTCATCCTTGCTGCATTTGTTATCATTAAGTCTTTTCAATAATAGCCATTCTTATGGGAATGAGGTGACAGTTCCATTGTGTTGTTGCTTTGTATTTCCCTGGTGATCATTGACGTTGGACTTTTTTTTTTTTCATAAACCTATTGGCCATTTGTTTGCCTTTTGAGAAAAGTCTCAGACTATTTAATGAGACTCTTTATTTTTTTTCTATTGAATTGAATGTCTTTTATCCTCACCCTTGACCCTTGTCAGATGCATAGTTTACAAGTATTTTCTCCCATTCTTCAGGTGGTATCTTCACTCTGATGATTGTTTCCATTATTGTACAGAGGCCTTTTACTTAGAATAATCTTGTTTATTTACTTTTATTTTGTTTTTGCAATTGTTAGGCTCTTTTTTGAGTTAGTCTTTTTTTTTGAGGCAAAGTCTTGCTTTGTAGCTCAGGTTAGTTCTCAACTCACTATGTATATAGCCCAATCTAGCCTTGGACTCAGCAGTTCTTCTGTCTCAGTCTTCCAGTGCTGGGATTACAGATGTGCGCCACCAAGCCCATCTTTACATGGTACTGGGAAATTGGGGGCTTTGTACTTGCTAGGCAAGCACTTTAACCTCTGTGCCATTCCTCCAGCTCTGAGTTAATGTCTTGCTATTTCCCCTTAATGATGGTCTTGAACTTCTGTGAATTCCAACAGTCCTCTGGCCTCCCAGGTTCTGAATTGCAGGTGTGAATCACTGCAACCAGCTATTAAATTATTGTTGTTGTGGTGGTTATTTTGAGACCGAGTCTCTGCAGTCCACATTGTACTAACTATGTAGCCAAGGCAATTCTCACAGCAATCCTCCTGCCTCAGCCTCCTGAGTGCTGGGATATACCACTTATGTGGTGCTGGAAATTGAACCCATGGCCTAGTGCTTGCTAGGCAAGTGCTCTAACCTCTGTGCTGTTCTTCCAGCCCTTACTATTATTATTTGTTGTGCTAGGGATAGAACTCATTTTGAGACCATCCTGGGTAACTTAGCAAAACCCTGTCTCAAAATAAAACACAAAAAGGGATGAGATGTATTCTAGTGATACAGTGCTTGCCTAGCATGTGAAACCCTATATTCAATCCCTAGTATCTGCTGAAAACATTTTTAAAATCTTTTACTTTTCAAAACATTCTTTCACACACACACACACACACACACACACACACACACACACACACATGCATGGTCATGTGTGTGTGTTTTGAGACAGGGTCTCACTGTTTGGTCCAGGCTGGCCTTGAACTCACTCTGTCGCCCAGGCTGGCCTCTTCCAGCCATGGCCTTCTGAGCTATGGGGTATTCATCACCGTGGCCAAGTATGAAAGTGAAGGTGTTCAGTGTTCCGTTGAAGCACTGATAGTATGTGGATCAGACTTGACTTTCTCATTTTTTATCACCTTTTGTTAGAATTAATCCATATTTTGTTATTAAATATTAAGTATCACAAATGCCCCTGAAGTTATTGAGAATTTGGTAGCTGAATTTGAAAAGAGGGCATCAGTATCTCCAAGCTCTAATCATTTTCCCCAGAAAAATTGCTTTCCTCTTTCCTTCACTAGAATTTTTGGAAAATTAAGTCCATGTTTTTTCTTTCCCTTTTTTGAAGGGGGTGACAGCCAACTCCTGATGAAAAGCTGATTTGTCTTTAAGCCCTGTACATTCCTAATAGGCCTTTAAAGAGACTGAGAGAGAGGAGAAGGGAAATAGCTCTTCCATTGTCATTGTCTCAGAAAAGTTAATAAAGTTAATACTTCCATTTTATTTAGCTTAAACAAACTCATTATTTTGGGGGCAGTGTCTCACTCTGTAGTCCCAGGTGGTCTTGACTCACTTTGTAGCTCCGACTGTCCTAAAACTCACAACAATCCTGCCTCAGCCTCCCAAGTGCTGGGTTCATAAGCATATGCTACCACGCCCAGCTAATTTTTATGTGGTACTGAGAAATAGAACCCAGGGCCTTGCACATGGTAGGCAAGTATGCAAGTGTCTTACCCCTGAGCTATGCTCCAGGTCCTAGATTTCTTTCTTTCTTTCTTTCTTTCTTTCTTTCTTTCTTCCTTTCTTCCTTTCTTCCTTTCTTCCTTTCTTCCTTTCTTCCTTTCTTCCTTTCTTCCTTTCTTTCTGTAGCCCAGGCTAGCGGTAGACTCACAGTAGTTCTCTCTCAGCCTCCTCAGTGCTGGGATTCCAGGCATGCCCCACTGTGCCACCATGCTGGGCAATCAAACTCATCACCTTGCTCTTGTGAAGCAAGCACTTTAACCACTGTGTGATTATTTATTTTGGATTGGAAATTTTAACTCTTTGAAAATGAATTGATTCAGTTGTATGGAAACAGATATGTAGCAGAATGGTGCAGATTCTGTGCCCTAGCCTCTACCTCTGACTAGCTGAGTGTCTTTCAATGAATTACTTGATCTCCCAGAGTTAACTTTAAATGTTATTTGGAATTTTTCCCACCATTTTTATTAATATACATGTGCAATACATGATGTTTACAATGAACTTGAGTATTTTATGCACGTATATATCACATCAACTACACAATCACTTCCCATTTTTGGCCCTCCCTTGCACTCGCCCCTCCACCTCCCACTATCACACTATGTACTTCTATAGAATGCGTGTATTCTGGGTTTCCCAAATCAGAGAAACCATACAATACTTAATATATTTAATCTTCTGCATCTGACTCGTTTCACTCAAATCACCACTCGCCAGCTCAGCTTCCTACGCTTAGAATGGCCTGCAGTGGTCAAATCTTGATGCCTCTTCTCTGAGTCCAGCAGATCCTTTATTCGGATATTTGCCAAAAGTTCTTTTTCTTTCTTTCTTTCTTTCTTTCTTTCTTTCTTTCTTTCTTTCTTTCTTTTTTTGAGGCAGGGTCTTGCTCTGTAGCCCAGGCGGGTTCTGAACTCACTATGGAGTCCAGGCTGGCCTTGGACTCACAGCAATCCTCCTGTCTCAGCCTCCTGAGTGCTGGGATTACAGGTGTGCACCACCATGCCCAGTTTATGTGGTGCTGGGGAATCGAACATGGGTACTTATTGCTTGATTTCGCACTTGCCAGGCAAGCACTTTACCCACTAAGCCATTCCTCCAGCCCCAAAAGTTCTTTTTTTTTCTATATTTTGCTATATCTTTGTTGAAATTCTTTAACCTGGCCACACCCACCATTCCACATAAGAAGAGAACTATAACAGTGTAATTCAGGAGGCTAAATAATGTGAGAAAGAAAAAGAAGTTAAGTTTCAAATGCTTTAGCTGAGTTTGTATATTCAAAAGATGTTCAGGTTATCATTACATCGGTTTTCTTAGGATAAACTTACATCAAAGACCAAATAAGTGAATTGCTACAATAAATGAACTTAAGCCTATATCAAATTGCCACATTAAATGTACTTAAATTTATATCACATACATATACTTAAAGCAATAGAAACAATGGCATACTTAATTATTTCAGAATTTTTAACTTTCATAACTTATTTACTCACATTTTACTAATTACTAACATTTTGCCAGATTTATCATTTTATCTACCTATCCATCCATAAATTTATACATACATATTTTAAAAGATTTTTTACCAATTTCCCATGTTAGATGTAATTATTCTGTTTTGCAAACTAATATACTATTACAAATAATAAGTCTGTGGGAAAATTTCACAGATTTTATAAAACAGCTGGTACTGTTTTAGAAGTGTATCAACGAAATGATTCAAATACCAATCTCTTTTTTGTCACTTTCTCTTTAGATGTTTCCTTTCCATGTTTTGGTGCTGCTTGTCTCTCTGCCTCTCTCAGAGAGGATAAACTTACATCCAACTTCAAATAAGTGAATTGTTACATTAAAAGAATTTATGTCTATATCAGTTTGCTACATTAAGTGAACTTAAATCTGTATCACATAAGTATACTACTGTTAATGCAATAGAGAGTGGCATGCTTAATTATTTCAGATCTTTTTTGATACAGGGTCTCACTCTGTAGCCCAGGCTGATCCTGAACAAACTCTGGAGACCAACACATGACAATCCTCCTGACTCAGCCTCCAGAGTTCTGGGGTTACAGACATGTGCCATCATGCCCAGTTTACGTGGTGCTGGAGAATTGAACCCAGGGTCTTGAAATTGCTAGGCAAGCATTTAACCGCAGAGCTATTCCTCTAGTCCACCCAGATTCCAGATTTAGTCTTAAAACAAAGCATTTTTGAAATGTTAGCACAAGGTTAACTTCTCAAAGCACCCAAGTCGAATCCAAGTTAAAATCCTAAGAAATACTGCTTCACAACTAGAATGGCTATGTTGTAAAACAGACAAAAGTGTTGAATAATAAATGGGAATTATGATTTCTGTGTTATAGATTATGCTGTTGATTAAATAAGATGCTTGATATAAAGCACCTGTAGTTCCATATTAAGTGATGAAATAATGGTAGCTGTTATTTTATTGGCAGTTATTGGCAGTTAAACCACCCATTTTGGCCTTTCAGAACTAGTTTTCCAAATTATATTCTTAAGTACTCTTTGTTTTCTGTTACCTTTTAATATTTGTGGAATTCTAAGCTGGATACTGCCATTTTAAGAATATTAGTGAAGAGTTAAAAATGGGAAGGGATCAAAATCATTGTAAACATTATGTGTTGCATATATATATTAATAAAAATAGTGAGAAAAAAGAATATTAATGAGCTGGAGGAATACTTCAGGGGTTAAAGTGCTTGCCTAGCAAGCTCAAGGCCCTGAGTTCAATTCCTTAGCACCACATAAACTGGCCTTGGTGGCACACACCTATAATCCCAGCACTTGTGAGACTGAGGCAGGAGGATTGCCATGAGTTCAGCACCAGCTACAGAGCAAGACCCTGTCTCAAAAAAAAAAAAAAGGTTCTTAATGAAATAGGGTTGTTCAGCTTCAAACTAGTATGCTTATCATTGTACTGTATTTTTCAAATAATTTCTATATCTATAAGAAATCATTTTGGTCATTTGATGGGAGCTGCATTAAACTTTTAAATTGATGGTATATAAATTTGGAGAGAATAGAAATCTTTATTGTGTTGAGTCTTAGATATTCTTTGATTTACTTCAGATTTTTGTAGTTTTTAGTGTTATATCTAACATGTTTAAGCTTTTTGTATTTTCTAATAAAGTTTAGAAATTCCCTTTCCATCTTTTTCTGAAAATATTAGCATGAGTGGATATTTTGTCAGATGCTTTCATGCATCAATTAATATGGTCATGTAATTTTTCTTTAACTTACTAATAGATAATGAATAGGTGTATTTTCAGATATAGAGCCAGGATCAACCACATCCTTTGGTCATGATATGCAGTTCCTTTTATGTGTGTGTTGCTGACTTTCATTTTAATTCTAATTAATTTTCATTTTAATATTTTAGAAGTTTTTGCTTTATATTTTTGAGGGATATTAGTTGTGATTTTTCTCCCTTTTGTGCTGTTTTGTATCTGGCTAGTAATTCATAGAACTTATAAGCTGGGAAGTTTTCCCTCTTACATTGTTTTCTTGAAAAGGTTGTATAAAAAAATTGTTTACTCTTCTTAAAATGTTTGATGTGTTTCTCCAGTGAAGTCATCTCAGTTTGGAGGTTCTGTTTGGTTGCCTTTTAAATTGTAAATTCAGAAGATAGATACTTAGCTCAGTAGATACTTAGAGCAATACCTATTTCCTGGATTCATTCCCTTCCACTGCCCTCTGCATGGCAAATTCGGGTTCTTTAACAATTATAGGGATTGTCACATCACCTGGATAGTAGTAGTTTGTGGTTTTAGAGAAATTGAGCCACTCCTTTAACTTACTAAATTTATGTTTGCATAGTACTTGTATTTGTTATTTCCTTTTCAGTATCTGCAAGGTCTGTAGTGATATTTTCTCTCCATTCCTTCTACCGGAAATGTGTATCTCTTCTCACTTTTCTTTGTCAGGTTCCCTAGAGGTTTGTCAGTTTTTTTAATCTTTCGGTGAACTATGTTTCATTGTTTTTTCCCCCTGTTTGTTAGTTCCCTTGATAATTTTATGTCCTTCCTTTTGCTTGCTTTGAATTTATTTTGTTCTCCTTTTTTGTATTAGTCATTTTCTTGTTGGTGGAACAAAATACCAGAAAACTGCAACTTAAAGGAGGAGACGTACACTTTGGCTCACAGTTTCAGTGTGTTCAGTTCATGATGTGCTGGTTTCAAAGCAGAAACAGCATGGTAGAAAGGCCTGGCACAGAGGAAAGGTATTTACCTTGTGGCAGCTGGAAGCAGAGCTTGGGAGAGTCAGAACCAGAAATAGACCCTCAGGTGCCTGATATATAAGAGATAAAAGATTAATTCCTCACCAGCCACCTCCAGCTGAGTTTCACCTCCTAAGAGCATTAATTAGGATTAATCCACTGAAGACTGTAGTATCTCCATGGTATACTACTCATCTGAAAGCCTTATCGCTGAGCATGAGACTTTTGGGGGACATTTTGGACATAATCCATAACATTTTTCTTTAGGTTCTTTAGATGAGAGCCTAAGTGATTGATTTAAGAATTTTCCACTTTTCTAATATACATGCTTTTTTTTTTTCTTCAAGATAGGGTCTTGCTCTGGAGTCCAGGCTGGTCCTGAACTCACTATGGAGCCTGTGCTGACCTCGAAATAATGGCAGTGCTCCTGCTTCAGCCTCTTGAGTGCTGGGATTAAGGGTGTGTGCTGCCAAGCCCAGTCTATGTGGTGGTGGGGAATCAAACTCAGGGCCTTGCACAGTTAACTGCTGTGCCACTCCTCCAGCCCCTAATTTTTTTTCAGCTCCTTGTATTCTCTAGATATTAGTCCTCTGTCCAAGAAATAGCTAGCAAAATCTTTTTCCTTTTCTCATGGTTCACTCTTTGCTGTCATTTCCTTTGCTGTGCATAAGTTTTTGTTTAATATGACCTCATTTGGAGAATCTTAGTGTAATAGGTGTTCTGTTGAGAAGATCTTTTCTATGTCCACATCTTTAAGGGTTTTGTCTATTTTATCTTCTAGCAGATTCAGTGTTTCTTTTTTAATATCTAGGTCTTCGATTCATTTTGATTTGCTTTTAGTACGAGGTGAAAGATGTAGGTCTAGATTCATTCTTCTACATGTGGATAATCAGTTTCCTCAGCATCATTTACTTAATAAGCTATCTTCTCAGTTCCTAAAAAACTGAAAATAGAAATTCCATTTGGCTCACCTATGTGGAATCCTCTGGATATCTTTTTGAAAGAATTAATAACGTTATTTATAGTGATGCCTGCATACCCATGGTTGTAGCAGCACAACTCATAGTTAAATCTTGGAAGTAGCTATTATTTACATCAACAGATGAATGGATGAAGAAAGAGTGTGTGTGTGTGTGTGTGTGTGTGTGTGTGTGTGTGTGTGTGTGTGTGTGTGTAGATGCACATACAATAGAGCACTGCTTTCCCATAAAGGAAGATGAATTTGAGTCATTTGTAGGGAAATGGATACACCTGGAGACTGTTAGTGAAATAGATCAGACACATAAAATAAAATCTCATGGTTTTTCTAATTTAAGAAATCTTAACTATAAATAGGTAGAAGAGCAAATAAAAGAGTGGTGGTAGAAAACAGGGAAGTTAAACTTTGTGAAGAGGAGAAGAGAATCTGGAGGAGAAGAAGTGAAATAGTTAAGTTGCAACATGTGTATGTACCAATTCCCCAAATCAGGAATTACGATGACACATGCCTGTATTCCCAGTATTTGGATGGCCGAGACAAAGGATTGCTCTGAGTTTGAGGCCAGCCTGGGCTGCATAGTGAGACCCTGTATCAAAAATAAATTAATAAAAAAATAATTTTGTGAATAAAAGGTAAAAGGACTCAAAATTTTAACTTACTGTTTTTTACTAGGGGCCTGGGGGTATAGCTAAGTGCTTAAAGAGCTTGCCTAGCAAGCACAAGGCACTGAGTTCTATTCCCCAACACTGTATAAGCCTGGCCTGATGGCTCATGCCTATAATCCCAGCTCTGAGGAGGTTCAGGCAGGAGAGTTGCTGTGAGTTCCAGGCCAGTGGGCTACATACAGAGTTCAGTACCAGTCTGGATTGCAGAGTGAAACCCTGTCTCAAAAAATTTTCTTTTTACTTTGTGCTCTTTTTAAAAAATCTTATTCCTTTTAGCCTTATTTATATTGTGTCCATTGGAGAATTTATGTCAATTTGAGACAGTGAGGAACCACCCCTGGATTAGCGTTTAGGAACCAAGCCGTAGATTAGGCAATCAGGAACCACCTTGGATTAGAGTGTGAGTGATTTGTGGGCCAGCCAGGAAATAAGGGAAGAACACACATCTGGATGTGGGAGACCCAACTGTGAACTCAAACTGTATAAAAGGAAGGAAGAAGAAAGATTGGTACAGCTTCTTCCTCTGGGGAAAGACTGGACTTGATGGGGCTTAGCTTCCTGTTTGTGATGTGAGAAGCTGCCTCCACCTCTGCCTCTGCCATGTACTTGCGTTGCTGCCGGCCACCCCTAAGTGCACTGTGACCTCCTGAAACTGAGCGAAAATAAACCTTTTCCTCCCTTAAATTTGTGGATGTCAGGTACTGAGTCATAGCAATGAAAAAGTAACTGACACATATACCTAGTATTTCCCATCCAAAGGACTCTGCTGTACACTTTCCCTAGAGTAAATACCCAGTCTTTCGATGGAATATGGAAGGGGGATCTTAGGGATCTCTGTGTTAAAATGGTCAGTTTACCTGGTTTAGCTTCTGCCTATTTCTCTAGCCTCATTTCTTAACTCTACTGGAACTGGCCCCCAGCCTGGGCTCCAGCCACGTGCGTCTACTTAAGAGATTTTGAAACCGTGTTGCCTCCTGTGTTTCCAGCATGCACCTGCTATTTGTCTCAGTTAAACTTTGCTGGTAGTCCCAGTGATCGTCCCTAAGTGTGCCTGTGGAATCATTGGTATTGTCTATTTTTAAAACTTTGCCCCTTAGAAGACTCAACCCAGGGATATGAGCAGAGGGGCTTCCGTGAGTTAGCTGCAGGAACTCTTAGAATACCCTTAAATTATTTGCGGAAGTTCACATGTGTGGCCATATTTTTGGAGAATTTGGAATGTACAGCAGAAAAACCTGTGAAACTTTGAGAAACTCAATTGCTTTGGGCTCTATTCTACAGATCTACTGAGTATTTAAATTAGAGCACAGTAGGATTTTTTTTTTTTTTTTTAAAAAAGCTTCCTAGGGCAAACTCATTTGGGACTCCTTCCCAGATATCAGGAGTTTTACCTCTATGTCCTTTGTTTCTAACTAGAGATTTTTTTTTACCTATGAGAGAGAGAGAGAGAGAGAGAGAGAGAGAGAGAGAGAGAGAGAGAGAGAGAAGGGGCTTCCTAAGTGATTCTTTGGAACAGGGTCTCAGACCAACATCAACATTAACTCCAGGGCCTGGCATATAGTGAGTACTTTTAAGTATAAAGAAAGAGTCATTGTGTTCCTCTTTTAAGTGACATAAAATGCATGTCCTCTGTGAAACCAAAGTGCAGGTGGAGAAATCACTGATTTTCTGTCTGTATAAATGAAATTCATTGCATCTGTTTGACACCACCTCTGCTTTGGGTATTATTAGGGGAATAAGAGAAAATGGATTTTTTTTTTCAAAAGAAGAGGACAACTTTGGAGACCTCCCTGTAAAAATGAAAGAAAAAAAAATAAGAAAATAAGGCTCAGGCTTAGGACAATTAAATGTATATAGTCTGATTTTGAGTCCTCAGGTTGCTTAGAGCTTTTGGTTTTGGTTTTGTTTATTTTAACTCAGCCGTATGGTTCCAGTATTATTAGGCTTCTGCACATTTGAATGTTATAGATAACAGTACTTGTAAACCTGATTTCTGATGTTGTTATAATGGCTACTGATGGGAATAATAGGGGGATTGATGTACTGCTTTAGCAAGAACATCCAGTATTATTGTAATTGGTTGTGACCGAAGACGGAGGATAGAAAAAAACCTTGTTTTTCTGAAATAGCCTGCCTCATGATTCCACAGTATTAATTTTTTTTTTTTTGAGACAGCATCTTGCTCTGCAGCCCAGGCTGGTCCTGTACTAACTGTTGGAGCCCAGGCTGGACTTGGACTCAGCAGCAGTTCTCCTTCCTCAGCCTCCGAGTGCTGGGATTACAGGCATGTGCCACCATGCCCAGCTTATGTAGTGCTGGAGAATCGAACTCGGGTACTAGCACTTGACTTAGTGCTTGCAAGGCAAGCACTTTAACTGCTGAGCCATTCCTCCAGCCCCTAAGTTTTTTATAATATATAGAATAGAACTGTGTCCTCCCTTTGCTTGTATGTTTCTTTTACACAATGGAGCTGTTGATGCATGTTTCTGTGTATGTTAAATGATTAAGTTCTTTTGCTTTTTATATTTTCTGTTATTCTTATTTTGTGCAGGTATGTAAGAGATTATGGCATCTGAAACTCACAATGTTAAAAAACGGAACTTTTGTAATAATATTGAGGATCATTCCATTGATCTTCCTAGGAAAAAGATCTCTAATTTCACTAATAAGAACATGAAGGAGGTAAGTCCATTACTGCTAGTAATGGGTGACCTGGTTTAAATTGTCAGCTCCATAGCTCCATAGATAGTTCTGGTTGCATTGTTTAAATAATGAGAGGATAATAATTCTGTTTACTCTGATAGAATTAAAGAAGGTTAATGAAGGAAAGCCATTATATGCCATATGCTTTAATTTGAATAGTTTAAGATGAAACTTAGAGATGTTTTTTGTTCAGCATTGCAGGGTTCATTAACACTTTATTTATTTATTTATTTATTTTTGAGACAGGGTCTCACTCTGTAGCCCGGACTGATCCTGAACTCACTATGTAGTCCAGGCTGGCCTTGGCCTCACAGCAATCCTCCTGCCTCAGTCTCCCAAGTGCTGGGATTACAGGTGTGGGCCACCACGCCTAGCTTATGTAGTGCTGATGAAACAGCTCAAGGCATTGCAGTTGCTAGGCAAGTGCTTTAACTGCTATGCCATTTCTCCCGCCCCTATTTATTTATTTTTGAGGCAGGATCTCGCTGTATAGTCCAGGCCAGTCCTAAGCTGACTAGGTAGCCCAGGCTGACCTTGAATTTATGGCCATCTTTCTGTCTCAGCCTCCCAAGTAATAGGATTACAGGTGGGCATCAACATGCTCAGCTTAGTGGTGCTATGAAATCAAGCCCAGAGCCTGTGCTTGCTAGGCAAGTTCTTTAGCTGCTGAGCTATTCCTTCAGCCCTAGCACTTTTAAATTATATGAAACTTCAGCTTATTTAGTAAGTGCCCTATAATACCTGCCTAAGGGTGTGAGAAATAGGGAGATGGGTCTGTTCCTTTGCCAGCAGTGCCTGCATTCAGTGTGTTGTACCTGATGATGGAGATCGTGGCGTTAGGACAGGGAAAACCTTAGCCTGAAAAGTATACGTGTTAGATTTGATGACATCAAGTTTGGATGACCCTTTTACAGAATGTAATATTCTACAGCTGTTTATTTTTATTATTCAGGTTAAGAAATCTCCAAAACAGTTGGCTGCTTACATAAATAGGTAAGAGCTTCTTTAAAGTTTGTGGAAAACATCAAATACCAAAATCTGGGTAATGATGAAAATATGGGAAAAGAATATATTCTTTTAATTTAGTAATAGTTAACTTATTGCCAAGCAGATACTTTGTGCCAGATTCTGGTCTGAGTGCATCAGTATTATCTCTGGCTTTATTTGTTTGTGTTTATGGAGACAAGATCTTACTTTGTAGTTCAGGCTGGTCCTGAACTCATTGTGTAGCCCAAGGTGGCCTTGAACTCATAGCAGTCTTCCTGACTCAGCCTTCTGAGTGCTAGCTGAGCTTTTTGTCCCAAACCCCTTAATCCCTGTTGTTATGACAGTCCTACTCAATAGGTGTCATGACCCCTAACAATTGATAAAAAAGCTAAAAGGTTAAAGAATCTATGAGATTTGTTTAGGGCTGTACAGCTACGACATGGTTACAAATGCTTTAATTCTCAGTTTTGCCTAGCTGTAAAGAGACTTTCTACAAAACTACTTGGATCTTAAAAGTGTAATCTGAGGACCGTGGGGTTCCCTGAAGAGGAGTTTGTGAGGTCAAAACTATTTTCGTAGCTATACTATAGCATTATTCACTTCTTCATTCTCACTTTTTTGCAAGCATGTTGTCGAGTTCCTAGAGGTGATGTACGTTTGGTATCAGAGGAGAGTAAATGCAGAGTTAGAGATGATAAATCAGATGTCTTCTATTAAACCAAATTATTAAGGATCTACAAGATTATAAAGCATTGCTGCTGTTTCTTTTCTTTTCCTCCCGTTCTTTCTTTTCTTTTCTTTTCTTTCTTTTTTTTTGAGACAAGATCTTGCTTTATAGTCCAGTCTGGTCCTAAACTCATTATGGAGCCCAGGCTGGTCATGAACTCACAACAATCCTCCTGTGTCAGCCTCCCGAGTGCTAGGATTATAGGCATGTGCCACCATGCCTGGCTATTCTTTCTTTTTTTAAGGAAAAAAAAAAACTGGTAAAATATTTTGGGTTAGTATATATGTGTTCATGGGCCATCACTATGACAAAATACCAAAAGATAAACAACTTTAAAGGAGGAAAGTTTTCTTTTGGTTCATGATTTTAGGGAATTCAATCTATTATCATTTGGCTCTGTTACCTTTGGACTTGAGGTGAAGCAGTATATCATGGTAAGGAGCATGTGACGGAGAAAACTGGTCATTTCATGGCTGCTGGGAAGTGAAAAGGAGACACTGGAAGAAGCTGGGCGCCTACATCTCCTTCAAGGGCCTACCTCCCTGACCTTCTTTTAATAGGCCCCACCTCCTAAAGATTTTATCTACCAGTAGCACCTAGGGTGGCAATTAGCACACACACACACACACACACACACACACACACACACACACACACTCACTCACACCACACCACCCCTTTTAACACCTGCCTTTCTAGGAAATTTCAGATCCAAACCATAATATGTAATGAATATATTATTTTTTAGGTGAATTAGTGAATATTTTGAGGGTTTCTCAGCTTAGTTCCTGTTATGGTAAATATCAGTAGCTAAGTCCATATCAAAAATTCTTTTAAGTTGTCAAAAAATTTAACAATGAAAAGCACCCAAATACTTGAGGAGTCCTATGTTATATGAGATTAGCCTCCTTGTGTTCTCACACTGAAAATTAAGTATACTTAAGCTTAATCACAACAAACTTACAAATACTCAAGTGTGCATGAGTTTTTATTTAATTAGAAAAAGATTACGTATCTCAAGTGTTGTAATTTTCTCCAGTATTTCATTTAAAAAGCATTTAGGTACTCTTTTTTGTGTTCATTTGGCAAAAATATCCTTTGCATTGCCTTCTAGATAATTTGTAACTCCTTTCTCCTCTTCAAGAATTAACATTTTAACATTTACTTCTAGTTTTAGTGTATTATGATCACAAAATGTGGCTTTTTAAATGTTTATAACTTTTAAAGGTGTTTTTCACTTACACAATTATATGTGTGTGTTTTACAGAACAGTTGGACAAGCCGTGAGAAGTCCAGATATACTGCATAAGGTGATCTACCGCCGAAAGAAAGTTCATCATCCTTTTCCAAACACTAGTTACAGAAAAACACAGTCCCTTGTCAGTGGGGGCTGTGACATGGCAAACAAGGAAAATGAACTGGCTTGTGCAGGCCATGTGCCCGAGAAGTTACGCCACGATAGTCGGACATATTTGATTAACTCCACTGATTCTGGTTCTTCACAGACTGAAAGCCCAGCATCAAAATATAGTGGATTTTTCTCTGAGGTAAGTAATTTTGCTCAGTTTTTCTTAGCTTTTTTTTTTTTTTTCTTAAAGCAGGGTCTCTCGCTGTTTAGTCCAAGCTGGTTCTGAGTTCACTGTGTAGCCCACACTGGCCTCGAACTCGCTGCGAGTTCCTGCCTCAGCCTGCTCCTGAGTGCTAGAATTACAAGCATGCACCACTACACCCAGCTGTGTGGTGCTAGGGAATTGAACTCTGGTACTCAGCAAGTGCTTTTAACCATTTAGCTATTCCTACAGCCCTCAGATTAATTTTTCCTGTTACATTGTCATGCACTTTTTCTTTGCCATGTTCCATGACAGTGGCACATTACCTCTGGAGCGCTTGCTGGCTCCTGCTGCTGTGTTCTAGCAGAATCATTAGACTCCGCTGAATACATACAGACTTAACCTGGGTGATAGTAACCCCTTGGTGTAGTTTTCTAGATTAACAAAAATTGAAGCACTAGTTTATTTCATTGCTCTAGTTAACACTATCTAAGACGGATATCTATACCCAGAATGCCAGTTTGACCAGTAGAGATTTAAATGAAGGTTTGGAAAGGAGATAATCTTGCCTAAAAAGCGGATTGCTAGTGCCAATATCCAGAAAAGCTGCTAGTTGCTCTCATTGTAAAATTGAGCTTAACAAAATTGAATGTGCAAGTACACATACTTATATATGTGCATCAGGATACTCACCGAGACATGACTTAAAGAAGTAAAAACCAAAATCAATCCAAATTAAGTTAAAGACTGAAGAATATGCTAATGGTTTTTAAAACTGAGGTTGATCCATGTTGTATTGTTGAAAAATATTCATATGTCACAGGTGAAAAGGCAAATCTTTTTAAAATATAGATAATTAAGAAATTTTCAGAGTGTTACTATATATATATATATATATATATATATATTTATATATATAACTATTTGTCTAGGAAATGTTTTACAAAGATACTTGAAGTTGAAGTTTGTTAACTGATTGCTTTGGAGAGGGATATTGTATGTTTTTGTGGGTCAGTAAAGATTATTCATTTTGAATTTTATGTATTATAGTCCATTACATTTTTTATAACAGATGTATATCATCTGATACAAAAAGATAACTTTAAATGATAGTATAACACTTGTCACAAAACTGAGTTCTATGGTTCCTTTTTCATGCCATTCAATTAGCAAGAGTATCCATCCCATGCTTACCTTTTCCTTTTATGCATGTTTATAAATTAAATCCTAGGTTGTGGATCAGCTTAAAATAATTTAGTTTGTAAATTATTGAGATTTAAAAGAAAACATGTAGCAAGAAGGAAAAAACAGATTCTGAATTTATTCTCATTATTTATTTGTGTTCAAGTACAGGGTTCCTTTTGAGAGGCAGTGTGAGGAATCACCTTTGCATAATTTAAAACTATGTCTACCAGAGAGTTTTCATTGAAAAAAGAAGTTTCATATCATGTTTCAGTGTGCTTTTTATCAAATTAGATTATTGCCTTTCAGGTTTCTCAGGATCATGAAACAATGGCCCAAGTTTTGTTCAGCAGGAATTTGAGACTGAATGTAGCTTTAACTTTCTGGAGAAAGAGAAGTATAAATGAACTTGTAGCTTATTTAGTAAGGTAAGAGTGACCTTTTATGTTCTTCATTACAAGTAGTGATTTGCAGTGTGGTGGTAGAAATGCCTCTTCTTTTTTTATGTTTCTGTTAGGTAAAATTTTAAACTCATTTCTAGCTCCCACAGAGACTGGTTTAAATTACATTCGTCACCAATCTAAGAGAAAATGGAATACAGAAAACATCTGTTTATCAGATTGAGCTAAGCTGTTACTTTTTCTGATTACAACCATTCTTTTCTGTAAAACCAAGAGATAGTGTTGTGGGAAAACTAACCTTTTAAAAATCCCTTTTGGGAATTTTTAAAAATTACCTTTCTCATTCTAATTAAGTTTCCCAAATGCTGCATTAGTGAGGCCTTTCTTGACTACATTATTTAAAAAGTTGACTTCTCCATTCCCTGTCTCCCACTCTTAGTCCTTATAAAATTTGTCGTCATCAGTCTGGTCTGTATATTTTATTTATTTGTTTGTTTTTCTTCTTACCTGTCTCTGGCCAACCCCCATCTCCACTTTCACTAACTAACATTTTAGAATGGAAGTTATGTTCTGCTAGATTCCCAGCACTTGACTTGCTATGGACCCTAAAGTTACCTATTAAATAGAGGATTTTTCAGAAGTAATGTGAAGATTATAGTGTGAAAGTAATTACTAAGCATGATGTCATATGATTATAATATCATTATTCTAGAAGTCTGAGGCAAGAAGAGGGCAAGTTTGAGCCCCTCTAGGCAACTTAGTGACTTAGTGAGAACCTGCCTCAAAATCACAAAAGGTCTGGGGAGTGTAACTCAGTGCAAAAGCCCTGGATTCAATCCCCAATTACTGTTAAAATCAAGGGGTCTGGAGGAATATCTCAACCTTTAAAACGCTTTCCTAGCAAGCTCAAGACCCTGAGTTTGATTCCCCAGGACCACATAAGCTGGGTGTGGTGGTGCACGCCTATAATCCCAGCATTTTTTTTTTTTTGGGAGGCTGAGGCAGGAGTATTGCTGAGAGTCCAAGGCCAGCCTGGGCTACATAGTGAGTTCAGGACCAACCTGGACAGCAGAGTGAGACCCTTTCTCAAAAAAAAAAAAAAAAAAAGTAAGTAAATCAGCTCTTTATGTGGCAGGAACCAGAGGCTGCCAGTGCAAGAACAAAGAGAGAAGAAAGACATGCCTTATCAATGTCAAGGCAGGTGTGTGCAGTCCCAGCCCTGCTGTGTAACTCAAGTGTTACAGTGTCAGAACCTGGAGCTTTAAAATGACCAATCACAATTATATGCTACCATAAGGGGAGGCAGAGGGGTCAAAATTGCATCCACGAAGGAGCTGTCCTTTGTGCTGGGCCCAGCCTCTGGATATGAATCCCCTGGGTACTGGCCCTGATAAAGCTGTTTCCTGTAGAAGCCTTGGTATCCTGCCTCTCTGTCCAAGAATCCTGCGACATCTAAACCATGCTATCTTTTTTGTACCACTAGGATAGAAGATCTTGGAGTTGTGGTTGATTGCCTACCTGTACTCACCAATAGGTAAAAACAGTGTTTTTCAGAAAAAAAAAAAACCCTTAAAGAAGGACAACTTGGATTGTCACCTGTTGATATTTTTGTAACTTAGTATTATTTCTTTTAGTTTACAGGAAGAGAAGCAATACATCTCACTTGGCTGCTGTGTAGATTTGTTGCCTCTAGTTAAGTCATTACTAAAAAGCAAATTTGAAGAGTAAGTGCTAATCTGAATCTTGACTCATTTCTCTCCTTCAACATCCTTGACATTGTGCTTTGTGAGTACACGGTAGTAGTGGATTGGGCTCCATGAGATGTAGCGGTACATGATTTCTGTTTTCAAGGCACTTATAGAATATTATAGATTAGGAAAAGAGTCTAAATGACTACAGAACAATTACGAGGCATTTATAAACTATATGAAGTAGAGCTTCATGACCTTGATCATGAGAGTGGTGAAATATGTTTTTTAAAGGGGAAAGAGCAGTGAGTGTGTGTGTTTTGGGAGAATACCATCTTTTGTAAGGGCTTCTCAGAGGATCACACTTGAATTGTTTACCAAAATATCATTTCAGATACGTAATAGTTGGTTTAAACTGGCTTCAAGCAGTAATAAAAAGGTGGTGGTCAGAACTGTCATCCAAAACAGAAATTATAAATGATAAGTAAGTATACTTTAAAGGTAAATTTCTGCTTAAGTTTCTTCAGAAGAGCAGCTTAATTAAATGAGGTGGTAATTTTCTCTCATGAGCATTTAGTATATAACATTTATCTCTTTATTTTCAGAGAAATACTAAGTTGTGATACTGTTCATTTGTGAAAATGACACACAGAAGTTGAGGTTAAGAGCCTAGTGACCCTTTGTATCTCTTCTGGAGTGAAGCACGTTTAGTCCCATATCTGTTGTATGAATGAGAGAGGGCAGAAGAGGTGCTCCTGATGGAATAAGGAATGGAGGCATCCTGCAGAGTCCTTGGCTACATAGGATGTGACTCTGAGAGGCCGGTGTTGTTATAGTTGTAAAAACTATGCTATTGTCATTATAATTTGAAAATTGCCTCGGATGCAGTACATGAGAATTCTGCCAAATGAGCCATCTTATCATGAACCCATGAAGAAAATATCTGTCAACGGTCTCCTCAGGCTGTAACTCTTTCTAGACTCTAAGGAGCCTCTACTTCATAGCCCAAAACAGGTCATCCTGATGCCTTGTTTTCTTGTCTGCTCTCACAACTAAATAACCGTAAATGTCTGTGATTGACATGTACTATTGTAAATAGTTGCTTGACCTTACATAGTGTGTTGTTTTCTCCTGACGAAAATTTTTTCTGAATTTAAGAAATTTTAGTAGTGTTTTTATGAAGTATATTTACTACCAAAGTCCATGTCCTACTAATTTCTTTCTCTTTTTTTGCCACCTAGAAACATTCAGATTTTGAAACAACAATTAAGTGAATTGTGGGAGCAGGAAAACCAGCTTACTTTGGTTCCAGGATATACTGGTAATATAGCTAAGGTAATCTATATTTAAGATTAAAAGTTAGACATTAAAAAATCAGACATAATAGTATTATACATTTACAAATGAACTTTTCCAGTCTTTTGACAAAAGTTTGATACTGTTCTGATAAAGTCTGAAGGCAGCCAGGCATGATGGCACATACCTGTGATCATTACAACACTCTGGGAGACTGAGTCAAGAGGGTCTCAAGTTTGAGTTCAGTCTGTGCAACTTCTCAAGACATGTCTCAAAATTAAAAAGTTTTGAAAGACTGTCTGGGGAGCATAGCTCAGTGGAGAGGCCCTGGATTTAATTTCCAGTACCGCTTCCCACCAAAACAAAACAAAGCAAACAGAAAGAAACAGCCTAAGTGCAGTTTTGTGTTTGCAGGTGCTTAGTTTTCCAAGTATGAATGTTATAATGTGAGAAGGAAGCACAGGAGTTATCCATTGAGTGTACTTTGTATCCAGCCACAGAAATCTTGTGCTAGCGTATTTAATACTACTTCCAGTTGGAGGAAACCACTGGAAGAGAAGTTAAGAATTCACATGAAGACAGCACCAGAAAGGCAGGAAACAAAGGATGAAGAACACAATCAAATGGTTTTGGAGCATTTTTCTTTTTTTCTGCTAATAGACTTTTTGAGAAAGTGAACTATTTAATCAGAGAATAAGTTTAACATTGATCTTTATTGATTTTTCTCTTAAAAGGTACACTCCTAGTTCCAATATTAATATATAAAGCTTGGAAAGCATTAGTAGTTTCAATTACAGAAAAATTATTATTATGAAATACCTCCATTCCATTATTAGGCATACTGCTATCATATATGAATATTAGCCAGCCAGGAGTTTGAAGCATTCTTTGGTGACAAAAAAGAAATCCAAGGAGTTGAAGGAATAACTCAGCAGTTAAAGCTCTTGCCTACAAGCACCAAGTACCTGAGTTGATTCCCCGGCATCTTGTAAGCCAGGCATGGTGGTGCATGCCTGTAATCCCAGCACTCAGGAGCCTGAGGTAGGGGGATTGCCTTGAGTCCAAACTCATCCTGGGCTACATAGTGCATTCGGGACCAGCCTGCATTAGAGTGAAATCCTGTCTCAAAATAAATAAATAAATAAATAAATCTGAATAAAAGGATTATGTCATCAACTTGTAAGTTTTTCTTAGTTATCTTCTAAAAAGAAACAAAATGACACACAATGTGTTGCCATGTTGTGTGATTTCACTGTATAAAATTCTTAATGGTGAAAGTCTCATAAACAGAAATTAGTTTTCTAGAATTTTTTGTTGTGGCCTCAGGCTTTTAGAAAATCCATGTTAGCTTGCTCTCAAGGGGTCTTGTGTTCGGGATAGTAGAACTGAGAAGTGATTGTCTCCTTAGAAATATACTTTGAGTTTTAAAATTTTGTAAGGGGAAAAGCTTTACTGTGAACATGACCTTAAGGTCCTGTACTTACTACTGAAGACTATTGAGTGATTGAAAGTTCATTATGAGCTGGGCTTGCTAGTGCAGGCTGATAATCCCAGTATGTTGAACATTCAAGCCCAATCTGGGCAATTTAGGACTCTGTCTCAAACAATAAAAAGGCCATGGGCTCAATCCCTAGTATTTCAAAAGCAAAACAAAACATAAGTTCAGTATGAAGTTCCCTCAGCTTGTAAGCCCTCAAATTACAAGTTTCTGAGGATAGAAATGAGAAAGGAAGACTATTACCACATTATCCTTGAGCTTGTGGAGCTTCTGTGGATGTTAACTGGGAAATCAAAGGAGTTTGGGCACAAGAATCAATGTCACTCATTTAGCTGACATTTATTGAACATGTGCTATGTATCAGGCCCTATGCCAAAACAGGAGTAGATTTTTAAAAATTGAGTAATGTTTATCTTTTACTTTATTAATGTTGCAAAGGGAACCTAAGGCAAATCAAACAACACAAAGGGAAAAGAAAGTGATTGTGTACGTTTGTATTTACTGGCTAATGAGATGCTTTTGTTTTACCCTGTAAGGATGTAGATGCTTATTTATTACAACTGCGTTGAGAAACTTCATCAACTAAAGAGCATTTTTTATTCAAATCACCCCTCGATTATATGATTTCCAACTCTGAACTGTGGAAGAAGTCAAAACCATTTTTTCATTTAAAAAGCCACAAGATGAAACCACTAATGAAACTCTAACAATCTACTTCACATTGAAGTGGAAGAGCACCTAAGCGGAGCAGCGTGGATGCCAGCGGGGACGCCAGCGGGGACCATACGCTCTCCCCTCCTGCTGTGTCGCGGGCGGCCATGGCTGTTGGGTAACACTGGTAAACTGCTGGTCCCAAGGCAGTCCTGCATAAGAATATAATTTATACCATGTGGAACATGAGATAGGACCTATTAGTAGGAACTGCAGAGACCAATCGTCATTTTTTGTGTATTTTATTAAAAAAACACTTAAATATGTGCAGCTATTTTCTTATGTGGAAAGACTTTGAAAGTATAAAGCATCATGGTTAAAAAATCAATATTAAAAATTTTTAGTACACACTGAGATACTGTGTATGCAAAATGCCTTAATTATTAATAAGCCAATGTGTTATGTTACCAGTATCTGTTTTTTTTTTAATTAAAACTAACATGCTTCTGGCATGATAAAATGATGGAATTAAATCAGGGATTTACATTCATGTAGAATGTTGTTGAGACATATTCCACACCATTTTTAAAACTTGAGAATACTATTATATCTCTGATTTTTTTTGGCCAGAATCTTCATGTCATATATGTATGTGTTATCCCTGTATAAAGCAGAAAGCGATTATATGTCTGTGTGATGTTTAACTGGAAATGTCCATGGAGTTGGCTAATTTATATTCACTTTTTATTGTATATAGATCTCTAATATTTTTCATTTCTGAGTCATTTAAACTTCATGTGAGTAAATTTACTAAATATTTCTATTTTTCTCTTTGATTTTTATATGAATTCTAATTCCTTTTCACTATATGTTTTAAATAGTTGCATACAATGCTTTAGAATTGTTTACAGTTAAAGCTGACTGTGTCTTTTAAATTCCAACACCATGCATCGCTACCTCTTGTAATGGTTAGTGCAAGATGCCAGCAGACCAGAAGAGGGTTTTTTTGTTGTTCTTTTTAACATCATTTCTAATGTCAGTGAACCCAATTCTTTAATGTGTTCACAACTCTAACCTGTCCTGAAAGTGATTAGGATTTAACACTACTACAGGTGATTCATGCATCATCTTATCTTTAATAAGCCCTGCAGGCATTTGAGAAAAAATAAAATCAAATTTCTCATCAGTATTCCTTAAGAATGTAAAGTTTTAATATTTATCTAGTTAGTGACTATTGATATGAATCTTCAGCATCTTTGTTGCTATAAAAATGGTGGCACAAGCCTATAATTCCAGTAGTCTGGGAGGCTGAGGCAGGAGAAGCGCAAGTTCAAGCTCAGTGTGAGCAATTTAGCAACCTAGCAAGACCCTATCTCAAAATCAGAAATAAAAATGGGCTGGGGAGGTAGCTCAGTGTGAAGGACCAGGGCTCAATCCCCGGTACCACACACACAGACAAGTATAAAATGTTACTTTTCATTGAATCCTCTTCTTACATCACTGTAGTTTGCATGCCTGTGTATTCCTCACAGTAAATAGCACGTGTAGTAATGGGTTACTAGATCTTGAGAGTAACTCCAGATGACTGCACTTCTGTGATTTGAGAGATGAGTTATTTAAGAAGTCATTTTCTGTGATGTGCAAATTTAAATCATAAACCTGCATCATCTCGGTGACACCTTAAGATAATGAATTTTTTGTTCCTTTAGTTATTACTGCCTTATTTAACAGTTTCCATAAGTTAACATGGTTGGCGTGTGATGCTAATGAGGCCAAGGACCAGCGCTTGATCCTTTTAGAAGTTCTTTACCGTCATACACAGGCAAAACAGTGCCGGGCTGCGCCTTTCTTCCCTGAGGTGCCCCTCTCTTCACTTCATCAGGTTACAAGGAACATGTGTTTATGGTTTATAACATAGGCCATTAATAGAAAAATAACAAAATGATTGCTGTGTGTGATTCCATAGTCTTTCGATATTTAAGATAATATTTTCAAAATAAGGCATCTGAAATACTGTGTAATTTTTATTTTCAGAGTATTAACACTGGGTCATGTCATTGACTAAGAACAAAATTTCTTTAAGAACAAAATTTCAATAAATCAAAATCAGTGAAATTATATATGAACAGTAAGAACAAGTATTATCCTTTTAACACTGAATCCTTAGGCAATGATCTTGATTTGCTGAAGCTGATACTTCATTTTGTATACTCAGAGCTGTATAAAGAAGCCATTTTTAGCTCACAAAGATCATTCTGTAGCACACACCTTGGCCTTGGCAGTTTTCCTTATAATCTACCTCTCTCAGCTACTGAATTGTGGTTAGCATTGGGTGAATTTTAAGATTCTTGGATAAAAGATGTGAGGTAAATAAGTGTTGCTAAACATTTCTGTTACAGTGAAGCACTGCTCATGCTACAACATTCTAATTAGAACAGTGTTGATATTTAGAAAGAGCCAAAGAAAGTGTTTACAAAGATTTTGGACTGTTATATTGACCTAGTTTAGGACAATTGCTGTTTGTAGTTGTTCATTTGCTGCTTGCTGCTAAGCAGTATGCAGAACTGGGGAGCTATCCAAGGTCTCTATGCCTTTTAGGGGTTTTACCTTAGTTTTTCTATACTTGACTTTGCTAACTTTCCAAGTAGAGAGATCATTTATTGATTGAGCCAATAGAGGTTTATAATCTATTACTTCACATCTCCTAGAGATAACCTGAATGGATTTGGTAAAATGGGTGATTGTAATGAGAACAAGGATTAAAAGTTAGGTAGCAAGTATTATCAGATGGCTTTTTTAATTAATTATTTTGGCAATATCAAGATTGGCACCTGTTATTTACATGAATACCGAGATTGAGAATTTTGGATTGAACTGTCTGTAAACAATGAGGGCATCATAAATATCAGCACTGAACTCTAGAATTACTGAGGAATGAAATCCCAGTGTCTGTGACATGCTCAGTACATGTCGTGTCCTCACCTTAATCATGATTGTGTGGGCTCAGTGCTCTATTTCTTATCTTTGAATCAGTTTTCTCAAACTTAGATTACTTGTGTATTTTTCAAATATTGTTTAGTTAATGGGTGAAATTGGAGTGGTTATCAGCTATGGAATGCTGATAATAAGAATCATGCTTAATAAAATTAGTCAAGGAATCTGAAAAGCAAGATTAAATTAATATTTCATTTTGTTCCCAGATATCTTTATATTTGGGTATGAGATTATAGTGTCAATTTCTTTGTTGATTTAAAGAAAAAATGGAGTTGCAGCAGCTGCTGACTCGGAGTAACCTATGGAGTGCACTGCTTCTTATCTCTAATCAGTCTTCTGTTTTCTGATGAGTTGGAATACAAATACTTTTGCATTTTGGCAGATATTTAGTCCTGTCTTTTTTCCCCCCTTAATTTCTAATTCTCCTAACCATAAAACTTGTCAAAAAATCTTTACAACACACTATTTCTTCTCTTTTAATTCTGTAACAAGAGTGTAGAATAAACTCATTCCTAAATACTGTATGCCTCTAATTTGTAATACAGCTTTTTGAGTAACAGGACTAACTAAAACAACAGAAGTAGACATTTTCTGTCATATACCTGGTATACTGAGTACATTTTCTAATGCTTTATGTAACAATATAATATTTGAAGTACTGTAGTCATTGTAATTTTCTCTAGATCAAACTGTTAACAATATCTTCTAAAATCAACCTTCAATAAAAAGAAAGTATAATTACAAATAAAGTAGTATATACCACAATATCTTCCATTATAGACTGTAAATAGTCACAAAGCAAAAGGATACAGTCACTGTTTACCAGTAGTTCTGTGAAAGAGCTCTCCCCCCCAGATGTACTCTGCCAAGGTGCTGTTCCATCCTTCTGAGTCTTCAGATGAGAGATATCAGGGGTCCAAATGAACATTCAGCCCACAAATACACCTGAACTAGTGTTTATTCTTAAGGTTTGTGTTTCCATGCAAACTTAAGCCAAGATTTGTTATTATTTTTAATGTCTTAGATCAGGCCAGGACTTTGTGACTCTGTAGATTTACAGAGCTGGGTGTGGTGGTACACACCTGTAATCATAGCACTCAAGAGGCTGAGGCAGGAGGATTGCCATGAGTTTGAGGCCAACCTGGGCTATATAGTGAGTGAATTCAGAAGCAGTCTGGACTACACAGGGAGACTGTCTCAAAAAAAAAAAAAAAGGAACCAAAAATTTTTTAGTCCTTTACTCAGTCTTATTTTCAGTTAGAAATCTCAAATCTTGGGCGGGAGGAATGGCACAACAGTTACAGCACCTGCCTTGAAAGTGCAAGGCTCTAAGTGTGATTCCCCAGCGCCACATAAAAGCTGGGTGTGTGGTGTGGTGGCGCAGCATGTAATCCCAGCACTTCGGAGGCTGAGGCAGGAGGATTGCTATGAGTCCAAGGCCAGCCTGGGTTACATGGTAAATTCAGGACCAGCATGGGCTACAGAGCGAGAACCTGTCTCAAAAAAAATTCTCATTTTAAGTTACTTCAAGTGAAAGTTTTTAATCTAAGTAGACATGGATTTAAAAAATTGAGGAAACATAAAATTGTATGTTTTGCTTGGCTCTAAAATAGCCTCTTGTCTACTGAAAGCATCCATTGAGATATCTTTGAACACATGTTAAATTCAGTATATCCAGGGTGTGGTGGCACACATCTGTAATCCCAGGACTCTGGGAAGCTGATGCAAGAAGGTCCCAAGTTCAGTCCCAGCTTGGGCAACTTAATGACCTGGACCCTGTGCCAAAAAAAGGCTGGAGATACAGCTTAGTACTATAAAGGCCATGGATTTAACACTAATATGAATAGTAATAATGATATCCTGAACTGACCTCATTCTGAACCTCCACTCTCATTTCCACCCCTCTTGCTTCCTGGGTTTCCGTTATTACTGATGCCTTAATGTTAGTAATTGCTGAGCTACAAATCTCTGAACCGTCTTTGAATCATTCCAACTCATTTGTCAGATCCTGCAGATGCAGCCCCTATATTTCTCCCCTCACGTCTCCTTACATTATCCCAGCAGCCTCCTGGCTAGTCTCTGCGTTGGTTCTGTAGCTCCATAACCCGCCCGTGTACTGACTGCCTGGGACACTTCGCAAGACACACACCCAGCGCGGTGGCTCTTTGAGGCCTCAGGATCCCTCCTGAGCAGTATGGTATCTTAGCCCATCTTCTGTAAGAACAAAGTACTTGGTGCCTGATTACTCATAAGGAAAAGAAATGCTTTTTGCCGTTACAGAAACTGGAAGTTCAGAAGCATGGTGCTAGCTCCTGGTGACAGCTTTCCCTGCACTGTTCCTAATGTGGCAGAGCTTTCTTACCCATGGTTACACAAAGTAAGTGTGCTGGCTTAGACTTCCTCTTATAAAGCACCGTTTTCACCATGGGGCACCAGTACTACTTTAATACTGATGACCTGCCAAAGGCCCCACCTCCAGATACTATTAACTGTGAATTTAGGGGTTAAACTTCAAACGCCTGGTCTTTTTGTACACTCATTCGGTACAAGGTGTGGTTTGTATGCCTTAACACTCTTCCCAAAATCCGCGGTTACTTAATCCTGGACCTTAGCAAAGCACAGTCGGGCTGAGGAATCCCCGCGGTCCCTCTGGTCCCTCTATCCCGTCTGCGACACTGGACAGAGCTACTGTTCTTTACCTCTCTAGTAATCAGCATTTGTGATTGTTTTCCCACCTAGCTGGCTAGTCCCATGAGGCCAGAGACTGGCTATCACGGCCCCAGTGCCCAGATAGAGCCTGGCAAGGCATTGGCATTTAATTCTTACTGTGTAAAGCTGAGTGTGGGATCTTTGGACATAACTTGTATGAGGAGCTAACTTAGTAATCCAGAGGAATTTGATAGTGTAGCAACTAACACTGAGTGAGTGGTCAGGGTGAAAGTCTCCAGTGTTTTGTTGTAGGAAGTTGGTTTATAAATGTTGTATGAAGTAAATCCTTAGCTAAAATGTGTTTAATCCTTAAGGGGTATGTTGTTTTTCTGTTTATGGTTTCTGTATTTCACGTAAGAGTCATGCATGTGAAGATCACCTACAAAATGCAAAATTAATGTATTTTCATATATTGTGTGAAAACGTAAGTTGAGAATGGCTCTTGGGTATTCTCCACTTTTACCTAATGAATAATTGAGACTCATGTGGAGCTTAGTGTTTTTTTTTCCCCTGTACTTTCCCTTTTAAAAGTACGAAAGTACTAGGTGCATACTTCTAAAAATAGAGTAACAACAGTAACCAAAATTAAAACACCTCTAGTTTCCCCAGAAGGAACCTGGTGTTTCGTCTATCTAAGTTTTCTTCTATGTGGTTTTTTTATTTTTACTTCAGATGAATGTGTACCCTATTGTTTTTGTTACTTTTCATATAGTGGTAAAACTTGAAATTAACAGATGCTTCTCATACTGTGTGTTCTAAGCAGACAATTGCTAGGTTACCCTGAGAAATTAGAAGAGGTGAAAAAATGTTTAAAAGTTATATTTTAAATTCTCTATAGGATTCTGTTTTCTTTAACCATTACTAAACATTACATTTTTAATGTCAAGAACAGTGCTTAGAAGGAAAACAATGTGATTTCTGTATTTTGAAAAGAAAAAACTGCTTAAATAATCCT
Organism: Ctenodactylus gundi; assembly: GCA_004027205.1. Taxonomy (NCBI): domain Eukaryota; kingdom Metazoa; phylum Chordata; class Mammalia; order Rodentia; family Ctenodactylidae; genus Ctenodactylus; species Ctenodactylus gundi. Next base: position 394,789 of record PVKB01000919.1, on the reverse strand, counting down.
AAGTATTTGAGATGAAGTTTTCAGTTTATAGAGTTGTATATTTTCATGAGCTATCAAACAGTTTTTCAAATAAGTAGCAGCTCAGACTATGTATAAAACTGATATAACATTGAGCAATAGTACTATGCACATTAAATCAATACAGAAATAAAGAATTGACTATAAGATTCAACTCCCTAAAAATCAATTCCTGATAACACTACTTTCTCTCAAAATTTTTTATAAAGAGTTTATTTAGTAAAGTGCTTCTAATTGAACAGTTTTCTCTCCAGCATATTGTTCATTAGATTGTGTTCTTAATTAAAAAGTACTTACTGCATTCTGTCTTTGAGAAAAAGGCAAATTGTGCAAGAAATGGATAAAATTAATGGTGAGTACATAGGAGGTGAGGTTGGTAAAGATTACACACACACACACACACACACACACACACACACACACACGCACGCATGCGTGCCTCTGGTATTATCCTGTACCTGTATGATTACTGTAATCAACCATAAAGCTCATTATGTCTTTTTTTTCCCTCTAAAACTACTTGAATACAGAATCTCATACAAGCTAGATGAGGCTGTACCACAGAGGTACATTCTCAGCCCTTTTTAAAGTTTATTTTGAGGGGCCAGAGGAATGGCAGAGCGGTTAGATTGCTTGCCTACCAAGCACAAGGCTGTGACTTCAGTTTCCTAGCACCACATAAGCTGAGCATGGTGGTGCACACTTGTAATCCCAGCACTTAGGAGACTGAGGCAGGAGAATTGCCTTGAGTTTGAGGTCAGCCTGGAGTATATTGAGAGTTCAGGACCAGCCTGGACTAAGAGCAAGACCCTATCTCAAAAAAAAAAAAAAAAATTTAAGTTTTGATGCAGAGTCTCACCAAGTTGCCCATGCTGGCCTTGAACTTGTGTTCCTTTGACTTACCTCCCAAGTAGCTGGGATAGCAGGTGTGCTCTACTACATTCAACAGGGAATCATTTTCTTGAGCAAAAGTTTTGGCAGATTTGAATAAATAGTTCTAGTGAGAAGGTTAGAAAAAGATTATTATATCTTAACATGGTGTGATCGAATAATTTGGTAAATGTTTAATTTTTTTAAAAAGACTTACTACAGTAAGATCCTTTGCTAGTGATCCTGCTCAGAATGCCTCCTCTCACTGGAGCACACTTAGTCCGGTGTTCTTGCAACTGCTTGAAGTTCTGGAAGTCCTGTTTTGTGAGTGTCTTTCTTTGCACTGTTGTGGCTGCCTCGGTGTCCTGATGACTTCAAAATGTTTACCTCTCAAGATGGGCGTGGTGGCGCACTCCTATAATCCTAGCACTAGGGAGGCTGAGGCGGGAAAATTGTCATGAGTCCAAGGCCAGCATGGGCTACAGAGGGAGATCCTGTCTCAAAAAAAAAAAAGAGTTAAAAAATAAAAATGTTTACCTCTCCTGGCTATTTTGACTTTGGAGAAGAGCTGGAAGTCACATGGAGGTCCAGTGGAAAAGGACACACTAATGTTTTCATAAGCCTGTCTTTCCACTGCCTGACATTCACAATATTCCCCATATTTTGAATCATACCTTTAAAAAAATTTTAGACCTTCTAAAGACACGACCTGTGCTTACTGTGGTCTGAGTAACTATGTTTTAGAGTAATGTTACACTATCTATTCAAATTTTCTTGGAAAAATAATATACTTATGTGAAATGAAAATAACATGACTGCCTTTTCCTGTATATATTAGGTTATAGGACCTAATAATTCCTTTAAAATTAGGCTGCTATATTAGGTACAGTTTTGTGTTTAAATGATATGAAGCTTTGTGCTTTTATTTAAATGTCCATGCAGCTGTTGATTTTTGTGGTATGTGAGAAATTGTATTATACCTTTGAAATCAGATATTCTAATTAAAAGGTATTTATTAAATATACAGTTTCCATGATCTATTTGGAGCAGCAGCTGGCACCTCACATTTGTCATATCACATGTGGGATGAGTTTCCAGCCTGCTAATTATATCTCCTAATCTTTTGTTCCATCTTTTAAGAAAAAACAACAGCTGAATATATACCAGGAAAAGCTTCCAAAAGTACATTCCTATAATGTGTATTAGCAGGGATCTGAGTAAATTGCAACTCTTGCATTTGGAAGTACACGTACACAACCATTACAAGTGCTAAAGATGCCAAAGGAGCATTTGGTTGCATTCAACAATTGTAACAAACGCAAAACAAAGACAATGATTAAGAGGTACATAAAAAAAAACGAAGCCTCCAAGTTCTGGGATATGTGCTACTGAAGCAAGTCCTAGAGCCTCACAGTTCAAATTGAATCATTGGACTCCTATTTTTCTTCAAGTTAGCAGATTAACATAAATTTCTTTCCCCCGTTGGCCTGATTATATGTCTCTATACAGGCATAATTCAAGTTTCTGAAAAATTTTATTGAAAAATTAAGAGGTGGTTTTACAACCTGGTGAACATTAATAGGAAGGATTAAGGGTGTATCTAGACTTCTGTGTTGACTGCATATCCTTGTTTCTAGATGCTAATCAAACACGAGTCCCGAACTTCTAGATCCCCAGTGGGTAATAAATAAGATGTCAACTTGTTGAGGTAGGAAGATTGTCCTTAATCAACAGATCATTTGCTATATGTTTATTCATGTTAAGCAGGTTAAAGATTAGGTAATATCTGACCCCAAAAATTGGTTCTAAGATGGTAAATGTACCGTAGCCCTAAAACTGTACTTTGGGGGAAGAATTTGGAAGCTTTAGTTCTTCCCTATCTGTATACATTTAGGTACAGATCTAAGCAGTTCTGTTCTCCAATGTAAAAAGCAGTGAGTGTATTTAGCACTTTGAAGCTAGTTTTTTTCCTTATGTAATATATTCCACTTTGTTCTAGATAACTAGCTGAAGAGAGAAGCTGTTTGCTTTTTAAAAAAATTTTTTTTTTTTTTTTGAGACAAGGTCTCGCTCTGTGGTCCAGGCTGGTCCTGAATTCACTTCAGAGCCCAAGCTGGCCTTGGACTCACGGCAATCCTCCTGTCTCAGCCTCCCGAGTGCTGGGATTACAGGCGTGCACCACCACACCCAGCTTATGTGGTGCTGGGGAATCAAACTCGGGTACTTAGTGCTTGACTTAGCACTTGCTCAAGCGCTTTAACCACTGAGCCATTCCTCCAGCCCCAACTGTTTACTTTTGTATCAATAAGTGCCTCAGATATTTATAATCAAAATTCAAGTGATAAGCTTAATATTAAGTTTTGTGTCTCATAATCTTTCCACTTTATTTCTAAATTAGATATACACATGGGCTTTGGATAGTGTGCTCAGTGGTAGAGAGGTTGCCAAGTATGTGCAAGATCCTTCCCAGCACCACAAAAATAAAAATAATGAGATGTATGATGTTCATTCATATTAATTCCCTATCCACGCTGTGATGTCTTTCAACAGGACTGATCTCCAGTGGATTAAGGTACAGTTCTCAAAGGCTTTTTGTCTTTGGTTGTTTATTTCTTTCCTGCATATTATGACTAGTAAAATGAGTGACTCTGGAAAGGTTTCCTTATGAGTTGACTCAGAAAAGTTCTTATTACATCATTTCCAGATTATCTTTTTGTTTGTTTGTTTGGGCTAAAAATCTAAAGAATTGCTAAACATCCTAATGTTCTTTGGTGTCATCTCATTAATTGGCCACACTGAAAACAATGACTTGTTTAGCTACTGATGTCTTTGAAGCTGGGAGTGAATGTTGTGGTAAAGAAACTAATACAATTCAAATTCAAATTTTGCTAAAAAAGTTTTCTATTTATTTTACAATACTTGTTTTATTTTCTTCCATATACTATGTAAAATCTTTGTTCCTATTTAATTTAGATCATACAACACATTTTGCAGTGCTTGTGACTTAAATCATTCTGAGTAAATGGCCACTTAGTAAATTTTTAATATTGATTTCCCACTTTTTCCTTCCTTCATTGTTGGAGCAATATTCTTTCTAAATTAGTGGTTTGGACTCCTCAAGGAAAAATGTACATTTTAATTGTAAACTATATGCAAAAGCAGAAATATCTCTCCTTTGGATTTGTGATGTCATCTTTTATGGGGAAAATGTGTAAATTACCAAAAAGCATGATCTTTGGATGTACCTCTTCTTACCTCTAAAAACACCATTATCTTGAGAAATTGGCACTGCAGTGGTTATACAGTGACTGCAGACTGTGTTCTTAACAAAGCCACATACCAGTCACCCTCCCTTTATACAGGTGTGGTTAGCATGGAAGAAACAAATTTCATGAGCTATCACAAATGAAATTATTGATCTTTTAACTGCAGAGTTGTGTGTGTTCTGGGCAGGTTAAGTTTATCTACCTCCCTATCTCCCCACCCACTAGTGCTGGGGACTTGACTCAGGCCTCGCACATGCTAAAGCACCTGCTCTACCACAGCTACACCTCCGGACTCAGGTTCTTTTTAAGGATTCTGAAGGAAGTATTCTTTAGTACACACAGAGTCACAGATATGGTGAGACAGGAGAAAGTGCTGGGTAGGATCAGGGAACACTTACCACTTAAAACTCATGTGCAGAGAGATTAGCAGGTGAAGTTGGTTTTACTTAATGGATTATGAGAAATGAATCTGACTTTAGCTCAGCATCCCAAAATAACAGTTAGCTCTTGTCCACTTAATCCCTCCATGGGCTGTACAACTTCTGCTTTGATACCAGAGTGGAAGATTATTTTGATAAATCTGTGCCAAATTTGGCTTGACATATTTAGTCAACATTTTCTATCAACTCAGTCTTTTTATATTCCTGAAGACTGGGCCAGAAGCCAAGCTAAACCCTTAATCTTTAATAAGCTTAAACTCCTTCACTGTGGCCTGACCTGCGCTTATTTTTTTTTTTTGCATACTTAAGATATTAGAGGACTCAATAAACATACAATACTAGTTGATTGTAAGTTCTGAATTTCTGTATTCATAGAAACATTACACTTTATTTGAATGAGCCCTGGATAAATGCATTTCTAACAATATTTACTCAGTCACTAGGTGAAGTTTGTGTTCTCCTTTTCACTTTTCAGGACACTTACACAGTTGTGTGAGGCAGCAGTGAAACTTTGTGTCCGTATAGCACCTTGTTTACGCCTGCATTCAAGTCTGAACCTCCACTCCCTGAACTCTTCCAGCAGTTTATCCGGGACAGCTTGTCTAAGTCTAGCTTTGCAGTACATGAGTGATTTTTCTCATCCTTCCCTTACTCCTGAGAGTTGTTGACACTTGGTTAAACTTACATTAGCAAACATTTTTCTAATAATATGGCTTCTTATTTGGTGTTATGGCTATAGATCAAAGACAATGCTGAAGAACACAAACATTTCACCTTTTCTAGAACAAAGCCATTGTAATCAAGGACCCCTGGAAGAAAAAGCACCTTAGAAATTAGAGTAAATAGTTGGCACCTACTGAATATTAACCATGTGCCAGGCAGCGAACTGAACACTTCCTCTGTATAAACTCTTCATCCTCACAACATCCATAAGATGTGTACTATTGTCCTTATGAAGAAGTCAAAGCATGGAGAATTTAACTGACTTACCCTCTTCTTCAGAGTTAATAGGTGGCAAGCAGATAGCCTGAGTCCACAGTCTGTGTTCTTACTCACTTAATTGTAACCTTTATCCAGGGTAGTAAGACAAAGGAGGGGAGTAAAGAAGAGCAGAAGTAGGGTAGTTGTGACAACATTTTGCCTTTGAATGTGACAAATAGGCATTGCTGTCACCCTTAATGATTGTAAATTTTGTGACTTTTCAAATAATATTTTATTCTTGGATGTGTCTGATACTTGTCTTCGTGTATATGAAACATTCAGTCTAAATTGCACAGCCTGGGCTCAGACTTGGCAAATCCTTCGACTTCAGCCTCTTAGACAACTGGGATTGTAGGCATGTGCTACCACGCCTGGCTGACATTAAATCTTCTATGGACACTTAAGTCAATTTTTACTAAGTCACAGGTGTTCTTGATAAGGATCTAAAATACATCTTACTTGTTCATGCCTGTTTCATAAATACTTTAAACCATGTACTCTGCTGGAAGTGCCTCACACAACTGTATTAACTGGTACTGTGCCTTCCCATGTGGAGCACAAAGTAACTCCCACTTAATTTTTATTTTACTATTTTTTCTTTTGAGACAAGATTTTGTTCCACGGTCCAGCCTGGTCCGGAATTCACTGTAGCCCAGACTGGCCTTGAACTCAACAGCAGTCCTCCTGCTTCAGCTGGAATCATAGGTATGTACCACCATGCCCTGCGTATGTTGTTCTAGGGAATCAAACTCAGGGTCTTGTGCGTATTGGGCAAGCACTCTAACCACTTTGCTGTTCTTTCCTATTTTGCTAAATTTAACAAGAAATTGAAGATGTTCTCTTATATTTTTACTTAATTTCAGTGTTTAAAAAAAATCTTAAATACTTGCTTTTTACTAGTTTGTTAGATAATAATGACTTGTTTTATAATTGGAGGTTGTTATTCAAATGTAAACATAAAGCAGACCATCTGTAAGAATAGTGAGCCAGAGACCCTTTCCTTATTATATTTGTGAATCAGGCACTGCGCAGCAAGAGTGGCCAAGAGATGACAATGAAGCTTCATGGGGAAGATAGTTAGGAGATGCTGTTGGCTTTCTTCCTGACCTTCATTCTCTAAATGGGTATAGGCTTATGTCCTCTCCCCCTCTTGGTCCTTAACAATTAACACAAGATTTCCTGAGAAATCTGTTGCCAAAGATACACAAAGATTCACAAAGGGAGGGAGTCATGGTTTCACTCAAGGCGGCCTCCTTTGATCAAGAATAGCTTGGGGAAGAGGAACCGATGGCAAGCTTTCATTTTCTGAGTCATCCCCCAAAGTTAGCTGGGCCCTGGGCTCTGAGGCTCAGGCAAATTCATTTCCAGGCGCACCTTCTTTTTACTGAGAGGGAGACTGTTTCATGCCTCCTCACCTCCCTCTCGCCTCGTTTACTCGGGCACCATTGTAACCTGGTTTGCATCCTCTTGTTTGCAGGCTGGCTTCCGGTGTGCTAGGTGTTAGGCCTGCGAAGGCCTATCAGGCTCAGCTCTGCCTTCTAGCAGGTTCCAATTTCAGCAGTGTTTGAGACTCCATAGAAGAGGTAAAGGTAGGACTTGATGAATACAAAAAGCTGGGAATGTTATAGTTTGAGATTAAGAGACCACCAAATGCCATGTGGGGACCAGGCTGATGGACTCCTGTCGGCCTGACCCTGGACTCTGTGTGAGTCTTCAGAGAACACCAGCAAGCAAGATTTACACAAAGTTTATATAGAGGATTTTACATCACCATATACATCATTACATAGCAACCAATCGTAACCCGACACCCCGCTGTTGTTCTTGGCAGGCTGTTCTATTATTACAAAGCAACCAATTATAATCTGAAATTTAGCTGTTATCTTAATCTGTGACTCTCAGCAGGTTGTTATGGGTCTGGAGTCAGAGGAGGGGGAAGAGGTTAAGCCTATGCCCTTATCATAAGACTCCAGAGACATCTTGATAAGCACAAAAGCAAGGTTACAGAAGGTTACAGAAACCAAAATGTGTAGTTAATTAGTTCTTGGAATTCTTTGGGTACAAGGCAAGGCAGGCAAGGCCTCATAAGAGAACTCACAGCAAACTATCTAACTTGCACAGCAAACACATAACCTGAATAGCATAATCACCACACAATGGAGTTACTCTAGTACATTATCAGTTTGAGTTATATCATTTTACAACCTGATTACAGAAAGTTAACATCAGTGTGGGGTTACAGAAAATTATAAAATTAGAAAAGTATATCTATAAGTTGGATTTTTAGCACCCTGTCACAGGAAACCAGCCCAGAGAGGAACGAGCTACAGAGGTATTCCAGGTGGAAGAAGGGATTGGCTGAGGAAAGATAGCTTCAACAAAGTAATAATGCATTTGAAGGCTTGTAGTTTTGAAGCTGTTTACAGGAGGGAGTCATGTGCTGAACATTTTTGTGAGTTTTGACATTAGCATGCCAAATTCTGAGCTGTAATGTTCAGTAATTTTAAAGCAGGTAACTTGGGTGTAGGTTTGTATTTCTGGAAACTGACTGTGCAAATAGTGTGGAAGAGGTTGAAGGGATTCAGTGGGAGCCTGAAGCACTGTTAAAAGGCTCTGAGGTGGTCAAGTGTGGTGCCACCTGACCTGTAATCCCAGAGCTCTGGAAGGCTGAGATAGGAGGATCACAAATTCAAGTCAACTTAGTGACTTAGCAAGACCCAGTCTCAAAAAAAAAAAAAAAAAAAAAAAAAAAAGAATGGAATATATCTCAGGGTGAAGGCCCTTGGTTCAATCCTCAGTCCTAAGAGAGAAAAAAAGACACAGTAGAGAGAAGGCTCTGTGTATAGCACAGTGATAAGAGTGTGTTCTACCTGGGTTTGGTCCTTTCCCCTCCAAACCTACTAGAAAAACCAGGATGACCCAGGCTTCTTAATGATGAGGCCCCAAAGCAGTGGCAATAGAATAAGTAAGAAAGCGGTTACAATGGACATTTTAGGAATCCCTGAATGACTGTCTCCCCTGTGAGATGCTTACTGGTGTCTCAGCAAAGTTGCAGGATCCAAGATTAGTGCAAAAATATATATTTACAGTAGAAAATTAAAAAGACTTTGAGAAGAATAAAATACTTGGAAATAAAATTTAACAAAAGAAACACAAAATGTGTACTTTGAAAATCATGACATATTTCTGAGAGAAATGTAGGATCTTTATAAATAGGTCTTTATAAATGTCCTGTGTTCATTAGCATGGAACACTTAAGATGGTGTAGTCCCTGTCACCATCCCAGCTGACTTTGCAACAATTTATAAACTAATCCTAAAAGTCATATATGCTGCAGTTTGGATCTTACATGAACCCCAAACCTGTGTGTTTTTTAGAGGTTTGCTTCCCAGGGTGGTGCTACTGAAAGATGATAGAAACTCTAAGATGGAACCAGTGGAAAGGAGATCGTCATGTTATTAAGGGCATGATCTTGAGGGTACACTCAACTTTCTCCTTTTTCACTCACTGGCTTATGATAAGGCGAGTGGTTGCTTTGCTATGTTCTTTCACCATGATATGCTGCTTCACTACAGGCCAAAAACAATAGAGCTGACTGATCATGGACTGAAACCTCCAAAACTGTGAGTCAACCTTGTATCTTTATAAGTTGATTATCTCAAGTATTTTGTTACAGTGATGAAAACTCACACAATATGGAAATGCAGAGGACCCAGAATAGCCAAAATAATTGTGAGGAAACAAAAGACTCATATTTTCTAATTTCAGAACTTATAATAAAATGACAATTAAGGCTGTGTGATAGTCACATAAAAACATACATAAACATCAGTGAGATAGAATCAATCTATTTTCCCCAGTGATATCCAGACAAATAGGTAAGAGTAGCCTTTATAGAATTGTTGCTAAAACCGTAAGCAACAGTCACACAGGAAAATGAATTTAGACCTCTCAACCTGTATCCTGAAATTAAGATGAATCAGATCTAAATTTAAAAGCAAAGACTATAGAAATGTCTGAAAATCTTAGGAGAAAACACAGGTGTGTCATTGTGATCTTGGATCTATCCATGGTTTCTTGGATATGGCACCAAATGTACAAGCAACAAAAGAAAAAAGGTGAATTAGTCTTTATCAAAATGAAAAGCCTTGGTGCTTCAAAGTTTGTGCTGTCAAAAAAGTGCAAAAAACAGAATGGGAGAAATTGTTTGCAAGTCAGATATCTAATAAAGTACTTTATCTAGGATACATAAACAACTATTATGGTTCAATAATAAAATGACAATCCAATCAAAACCCAAGCAAGGCTCCAAATAGGCCATTCTCCAAAGATCACATGATTTGTAAGCACCAGAACACATCCAACATCACTAGTCATCAGGAAACACAAAATCACCGTGGAGCTTCAGAGTGACTCATCGGCAATCCTAGTGACTCATCGGCAATCCTAGCTACTCAGCATCCACCCCAGCCAATGACCTGTGAGCCCAGCTTCTTGCGAGGCTGAGGCAGGAAGATTGCATGTTTGAGGCCAGCCTGGGCAACTTAGTGAGACTGTGTCTCAAAATTTTAAAAAACAGTCTGGCAATGTAGTTTAGATACCCGGTACCAGAAAAAAACAACAACTTAACCATTTCTTTTATTAGTAAATATTTGTGATCCATGATAATAATGATCACTGGAGAAATTGATGTATTTATATATTACATCTTGGTCATTTTTACTTCCCCCTTTCTACTCTCTCACCTGCCCAACCACACCTCCTTTTCTTCTTCACAAAGTCTGTCTTCCTGCTTTCTCCCATCTCTTTTTTTACTTTTGTGATTTTTTCCTCAGAGAAACCATGTGATATTTAACCTTCTGTGTCTGATTCATTTTACTAAGTATATTGGTCTCAAGGGGCATCCATTTTCCTAGAAATGATTCAAAATTTTTTTCTTTGTGGCAGAGTAGTGTTTCATTGTGTGTCTCTCTCTCTCTGTGTGTGTGTGTGTGTGTGTGTGTGTGTGTGTGTGTGTGTGTGTATAATCACATCTTTATTCATTTATCTGTTGATGGATGTATCAGTTGCTTCCAAGACTTAATTATTAGAAGTTGGGCTGCTGTATCACGAATATGCATACATCACTCTTGCATGATGCCTTTTCTGGAAAGATGCCCAGAAGGCAGTATAGCTGGATCAAATTGGATATCTATTTTCAGCTTGTCCCATAATCTCCATACTGCTTTCCATAATGGTTGTACCATTTTACAGCCCCACTAGCAATGTAGGAGGGCTCCTTTTTCCCTCACCCTAATAACCTCACCAGCATTTGTTGTTTTTTGAGTTATTGATACCAGCCATTCCTACTAGAATTACATGGAACCTCTGTGTTGTTTTCATTCACATTTCTCTGATGGCCAAAAGATACTGAACATGTTTTTATGTGTTTATTGGCCATTCAGACTTCTGAGAAGTGTCTATTCATTTAAGTTGCCTATTTTTAAGTGGGTCTTTGACTTTGGGGTGTCCATATTTTCAGGGTTTTTTATGTGTATTCTAGGTAATAGAAGTGTAGCTAGCAGAAAATAATAATAATAATTCTCATTCCCTCTTCACTCTGTTGTTCCCTTTGCTGTGAAGAAGCTTTTTAATTTGATATGATCCCATTTGTTGGTTCTTGGTGTTATCTCATGTGCTATGGGTGTTTTTGAGACCATTCTTGACTATGCCTATGTCTAAGGTTTTGCCTATTTTTTCTTCCAGTAAGTTCAGTCTTTCCATTTTAGTGTCTAGGCCTTTAATCCATTTTAATCTGATGTTGGTACATGATGACAGCTGCGGGGCTGGAGGAATGGCACAGCAGTTAAAACACTTGCCTTGCAAGTACAAGGCTCTGAGTTCGATTCCCCAGCACCACATAAAGCCGGACATGGTGGTGTACACCTTTAATCCCAGCACTCCAGAGGCTGAGACTGGAGAACTGCCATGAGGCCAAGGCCAGCCTCAGCTACATAATGAGTTTAGGACCAGCCTGGGCTACAGAGCAAGACCCTGTCTCAATATATATATATATATATATATATGGGTGTAGTTGTGCAGTTTCATTCTTCTGCATGTGGTTAGCCTGTTTTTCCAGCACCTTTTTTAAAGAGGCTAGCTTTACTCCATTGTATATTTTTGACTAGATGGCTGAAGGTGTTCAGGGCTGTCTGCATCCTCAGTTCTGTTCCACTGGTCTACTTACTTGCCTGCTTTCGTTCCAATACCATGTAGTTTTTATCACTGTTGTTTTGTGTCCATTATTGTGTATACTTCCTGCTTTTGTTCCTTAGCATTATTTTGGCTGTTCTGGAAAAAAACATCATAATTGGATGTCTCTTCACACCCATCAGACACAACTGCGAGCCTCCTTAGCGCAGTAGGTAGTCATCAGTCTCACAAACCTGCACCGCAGAGCTCTATTTGGGTGAACCTTCAATACATTAGGCTAGGTGAAAGAAGCAAGTCACAAAGGACCACACTGTGTAGTTCACTGTGGGTGAAATGCTCAGAATAAGCAAATCTACCCAGTCAGAGAATAGACAGTTAAGGGGAATGGAGTTGGGAGGAGTATTAAAAAATGTTCTGTAGTTGATTATTGTGATAATAGAACTATTCATATGTGGAAAGTTATTAAACGGTACACTTTAAATGGGTGAATTATGTGGTATATAAATTTCACCTATTTATTTGTTTATTTATGAAATAGGGTCTTGCTCAACAGTCCAGGCTGGTCCTGAACTCACTATGTAGCCCAGTCTGGCCTAGAACTCATAGAAATTCTCCTCCTTCAGCCTCTCATGTGCTGAGGCTACAGGTGTGTACCATTCCACTTGCCTTATGTGGTCCAGGGTAATCAAACTCAGGGTCTTATACTTAAAAGGCAAGTGCAGTAACCACTGTGCTATCCTGGCCCAAATTATATTTTTAGAAGTTGTTTTTCAAAAAATTCAATGACATAGATGCATCCATAGTTTGGATCTGGAGTGTCCTCCAAAAGCCTCACATTTTTGGATGGGGTGGAATACCTATGGAGCTGCATGCTTTATGGGGAAGAGGGTCTGGCTGTAAGGGGCAAATGCCTGGGGCTTAGCCCAAAAGGAGTAGAAAACTGAAACCTGACCTCGAAAGGCTAGATCATTGAAACATGACCCAGAAGAGTGTATACTAGTTCTGCCCTTCCTCCATCTCTTGGCTTCCTGTAAACCATACCATGACCAGCTTTCCTCCACCTCTGCCACCTGCTTATGAATGGACTGTGTGAGACCTTCTGAAGCTGTGAGCTAAATTAAATCTTTCCTCTCTTAAGTTGTAAATGCCAGGTATTCTGTCCTAGCAATGAATAAGTAACTAGGACAGAAATTGGTACCAGGAGCAGGGTTATTGCAATAACTTTATCTGGGCATATGTTTGAAAGACTTTGGACATGTTTTGCAGGAGAAGTTTGGAAAGGTTTAAAGATTCCAGCTACCAAAGTCTTAGAGTACTATGAGTCAAGCTTGATGCTTATTCAGAAACATTGTCTACAACTGATGTTAAAGACAGTGAACTACTTGGTCTGGTGGAGGAAATCTCAAGGCAGCCTTATGTTAACACTGTTTTATAGTTCCTGCTTAAAGCTTTTGCCAACTCAATGACAAAAAGCAGGAGAAAACATTTGCAAAATGTTCACAATTTTGCCAGACTGAAATGGACTGCAATGCAAATAGCAGCATTGCTGTTAAAGAGATTAGCATTAAAAAGAAGCTAAGTACTTGTGATCAAGACTATAGAAAAGATGTTTTGAGGGCATCTAAAAGGTCAACAGGACCCTACCCTTCACCGATTCAAGGTTGGAAAGATGAAAGTCTTTGCTCTGAGGAGAGTACCCCGAGAAAGCTATAAGGCCAGACAGAATGATGTTTGCCAGAATTCAGCCATCTGAGAACTCCAAGGCCTTGGCAGCAATTGTCCAAGGCCAGGCTGCTGCTCAAGCCAATGGAGGACTGTAGTTTCATCCCCATGGTGGTGTTTTCATAGGCAAGCAGGATCCAGGAGTTTTAGGGTCATGGAAGCTTCCACCCAGATTTCAGAGGAAGGACTTGGAGGTCAGTCAGTGTTCTCCCTAAAGGGCAGTCTTTATAAAGTTAAGAAGGAGAAGCCTAAGGTGCAGCAGAGGCCCCCAGAAATTTGGAGATGCCAGATGTGTGGGTTGTCTGCTGATGAAGGCCACAGGCTATGGGCGGAGCCCAGCTGAAAGAGCAATCAGAGGCAATGCTGTAAAGGTGAGGCCACCCAAGCCCTTTGCAGCACATATCTTACCACAGTTTACCCCAAGTGCCCCAGACATAACGGTACAGGATTTAACCCTTACCCCATTGTGTTTAGAACTTGTTTTGGTCCAATTTCTTTCTATCTTCCTATTCCTTCCTTTTGGAATGGAAATGTTTACCCTGTGTTGTTGTATATTGTGTTTAACTTTTCTTTGATTTTTCACAAGAACTCACAGTTAAGAGTTTGTCTTATATCTCAGAGGAGACTGTTTACTTGGACTTTTTAACAGTGCTGAAACTGTTAAGACTTTGACAATTCTTTGAGAAGGACCAAATATATTTTACATGAGGAGGTGGACATGAGTCTTTTGAGGGCCAGGAGTGGAATGTTATGGTTTGCATCTGGAGCATCCACCAAAAGCCTCATGTGTTTGGATGTGGTGGGATAGCTATGGAGCCATGTGCTGTTGGGAGGTAGGGCCTGGCTGGCAAGGGCAAATGCTGGGTGCTTAAATCAGAAGTGGCAGAACACTGAGGCTTGAACCACAAGGGATGGATTACTGGGTATATGCTAGTTCCACCTCCTTCCTCATTTGGGTATATGCTAGCTCCACCTCCTTCCTCATTTGGCTTTCTATCTATGATGCTGTGACCAGCTTTCTTCCACCTCCACCAGCAGCTGCCCATGAATGGACAGTGTGAGACTATAAGCTAAGTCTTTTGTCCCTTAAGTTGAAGTTGTTGGGTATTCTGTCTCAACAATGAATAAGTAACAAAGACAGTTCACAATTTTGGGAGGCAGGAATTTGGAAAGGGCAGAACAGAGGATCTCTTGTCTACTCCATGGGACTGGATGCAAGCTGGTTAGGGTTGCGTGGAGCAGCCCAACTCCTGCAGTAATATTGTAGGCCCAATTCTGACCAACTTCTGGAACAGCTACTTGTGTTCATCCCAACTCCAGCGTCAGTGTCTTCTCCTTGGTAGTCATAATGGGGTTATGGTGGGAAAAAATACTGTCAGCCAGGATTTCCTGATTTGAGTATTAGAGAATGGGACAAGGAAAAAATGAAATTGAATGACATCATAATTATATGGAAAAGAAGGCCTATAGGCTTTTTGTGTTTGGCTTTGTTTTTAACTGAAGTAAGCCATTAGCATGTGCATTGGTTAGGGTTCTCAGAGAGGTAGAATTAATATATAAATAGGCAACTATATATAAATAAGGGACTTAGTTGGAGGATTTACAAGTTAGGGAGGGAGATAGTCCAAAATGGCTGCATGCACATATGAGAGCTGGAGAGTCTGGTGGTTGCTCAAATGTGAGATGAAGCAACACCATCAAGACTGAAAGATAGTCACTGTGAGTCTGTGCTGTGGACAGTTGTCCAGAAATCAACAGTGAAGACTTGATACTGGACCAAGCATGCAATGGAGATTGCTGTGTGAAGACAGGAGTTGATGTCTGAAGATGACAGTGAAGGCCAGACCTCACTATATTGGTACTTCTTCTTCCTTTTTATTTAGTTCAAGCTTCCAGTAGGGCCACCCACACACAGGGTGGGTGTTCTCTCATTTGCCTGCCCACAAGTCATTCACACACACCTGAAACCTCTACTGCAGGCATTTTCTAATCTAAAGTTGACATAATCCCTCCAACAGTCACAATCTACCCCTTGCCAACTTGGCAGTGAGACGTATCTCTCTAACCATAATTTACTTTCTAAGTACAATAGCCAAATTCCTAACTATGCCTAACATAACAGAGCACTGGGTACAAACAAAAATGTAATAAATTCCTTCCCTCAATAGAAAACAGTTCTTCTTTGGAAGATGCTTATTCTCCTGACATTTAATTACTTAAACATTATAATGTAACTTTAACAAATTCCAATATTAAGGCGATTAATATATATACATGTACAAGCATAATGACAGTATACAAAAAGTTCTAATTACAGTCCTTGTTTAAGTAACTAGTCACGTGACTGTAGCTGATAAGTTACAACTACTTTCTTCTACTGTCCATTTTGTATTTCCTTGGCCTTCGGCAAGCACCACAGGAGGTCTCGGTTCTTTTCCTAGTTGAGTGACCCATACCTTCATTCCTGAAGTTCTGGGCCATTTGTCGTCGTATCTGGATGGAGTTGTGTTAGTTTCTCATTGACTCTAATAATAGCGCCAGGTCATACTAAGAGGCAGACTAGAGGATCTCCTGCACTCCAAGCATATTCCTCCTTACCTCCCTTACAGAGTAGTAGGCCAGTTTTCCCTTGGTAGTCTGGATCAGTCACTCCTGCCAATTCTGTAACTCCCTTTTTAGCTTGTAGGCTTAGTGGCAGGAAAAGGCCAAAATGACCAGAAGAAATATTAACTTCCAGTTTAATGGAATTGTGTTTCCTGGTATAAGCCTTCTCCCTTATGGAGGGCCTTGTGGAGCCGAGACTTGTGGGCCAGCAGAGGATAATATTGCAGGAACAGGAAGCAAAACTTTTGCTAATGAGTCACTAGGTGTGATGGTAAGGGGTACCATTCCCACCTCCATCCCTTGATTCCTGAACCAGGAATTCTGGCTATAGGAGAAACAGTGTCATATATTGGCCACTGGTTCAGAGCATACTCAGCCTTTTAAAGAACCTTACCCCATCCCTGCAAGGTATTACCACCTAGCTGGCACTGTAATTGTGTCTTCATTAGGTCATTCCACCATTTTATCAGTCTAGAAGTTTCCAGATGGTGGGGAACATGATAAGACCCATGGGTCCAATGAGCATTAATTCACTGCTCTACTTATTTGGCTGTGAAATGTGTTCCTTGGTTGATTCAATACTGTGTGGAATAATATAATTATGGATAAGGCATTCCGTAAGTCCATGCTTCTAGCAGAAGCATTATGTGTAGGAAAAGCAAATCCATAACTGGAGTAAGTATTTATTCCTGGAAGGACAAGTGGTGACCTTTCCATGATGAAAGTGGTCTGATACAAACATTTTGCCACCAGGCTTATCACCCCAAGGAATGGTACTATATTGGGGACCCAGCGTAGGTCTCTGCTGCTGGCAGAGTGGGCCTTTAGCAGTGGCTATAGCCAGACCGCCTTGACAAGGGAAAGTCCATGCATAACTTCCATCTCTGCCATCATGGCCACTTTGTTCCTAAGCCCATCGGACAGTGAGAGGGATGGCTGAGTAAAGGGGTAGACTGCTCTCTACAGAATGGGTCATCCTGTCTACTTGACTATTAAAGTCCTCTCATGTTGAGGTTACCTTTCTGTGAGCATTTACATGAGAAACAAGTCTCTTTACATTCCTTGCCCAATAAATACATGAAAAGATGTTCAACATCCTTAACCATTAGAGAAATGCAAGTCAAAACATCACTAAGATAACATCTTACTCCACAGAGACTGGCATATATCAAGAATACAAACAGTAATCAGTGCTGGTGAGGCTGTAGGGAAAAAGGAACCCTTCTGTACTGAGGGTGGGAATATAAACTGGTACAACCACTATGGAAAGCAGTATGGAAGTCTCTGAGAAGACTGGAAATAAATATCCCCTTTGATCCAGTGATATCTCTTCTGGGAATTTTCCCAAAAGAGTTAATAACATATAATAAAGATACATGTATACCCATGTTCATAGCAGCACAACTAACAATAGCTAAAATATGGAAGACACCAAAGTACCCATCAACAGACCAAAGGATACATAAATTGTTATATCTATACACAGTGAACTACTACTCATCTATAAAGATAGATAGGTTGGAGGCTTTTGTAGGTAAATGGAGGCAATTTGAGACCATCATGCTTAGTTAAGTGAGTCAGAAGCAGAAGGTGAAATATTGAATGGTTTCTCTGATATGAGAGACCCAGATCACAATTATTTCATAGAACCTAATATGGGGAATAATGGGAACTGGAGGGGAACGGGAGGGAGTGGAAGGGTTGAAGAGGGAGAGAGCAAGGATTTGTAATTTTGCCATGATATGTATATGCACAAAATACTTAAGATCAATGTAAACTTTATGTATTGTACTTATACATATCAATAAAATAGGAAAAGAAAGAGCTGCCAGGAAGTTCCAGAGAGGTAGGTGGTTCTGGGCCAGACTGGAGGGGCGAAGGCTCTTTTGTGTCTCCTGTAGATGTTGGTGCTTTCACTCCTTTCTCTAAAGCCTATCTGTTCCTAATTATAAAATATGAACCACAGAGCTGTTTCTCTACACCAGTAATAAAAATATTCCAATTAGAAGACAATGATAAGAGAATTCTATCCACTGTAAGCTTATAAAATTACTGTACAGATTTGGTATTTGATGTATAAGGTCTGAAACTGCTAGTCCCAGTGCAGAGGCAATGTCTTCCCATGTTCTTCCAGACTGAAGTAATCAACTCCTATCCAGCTGCACTCGCAAAGGAGAAAAACTCAGAAACAACACTCACAGGACCCCCTCGCACGCCTGCTTCGTAGCACTCCTTTTCTTTTCTTTTTTTTCTTTTTTCTTTTTTTTCTTCTTTTTTCTTTTTTTTGATGTGTGAAGCTCCTCATAGAGCCTACAAAGCCAAAGCTGCAGGGCCATGTAACAGGCTTTCCTCAATAAAGACAGTTTTGAATTTATGCACTTATTTGCATAACAGTCTATTTGTAGCAATACATTTAAAAATGATTAAATCAGAATTCCTTTTGTACTGAAACAGAAAAACAGTTGAAGTGGTAAATTTTAATCCGATCAACCCAAAGGAATTCACCCTCAGGCCAGAGGGCCCCTGGTTATGCTTATTTCCTATGCTCTCCTCTTTCCAAAAACATTTAAAATATTTGAAATTCTTACTAATATTCTTGAAGAGTCAGCAACAGGCCCCTGGACTCTCATGGAGCCGTGGGTCCTCCCGGCCAAGGCTGCGTTCCCTCACTTCTCTGCTGGAGTGAGTCATGTGGCGATGGTCAGATGGAAAAAAAATCTAAAACAAAACAAAACAAAAACAGTCTGGTAGAGGGCTGCCTTCCTCGAGCATAAGAATGTCTAGTTTTCAGTCTACCATCTTGGAGACAGATACATGCTTTCTTAGTTACGTTAGAAAAAATATAAACCTGGATCAGGCTAAATTTTTTGATAAGGGCCCAGTGAGCCGAGGTTCTGAAATAATGTTGCAGCTTGTAAAGTTAAAAGAGGCAATAGTAGTTTATGTGGTTGGGTGGTGGAGATAATGGATTAAACGATGGCCCACTGTGAGTGAGCTAGAGATGCCTGATATTCCTTGGCTTACTGTTGAGGAGAGTATTTATTCAAAGGCTCAGGGAAATGGGAATGCTGGAGAGGGTCTGCCAGGAGAAATCAGCTCCTCCATGCTGGGAGGGTCAAGGACAGGTATTTCTTACTATGCCTTTCTTACAGTGGGAAGGGCAGTTACACAACTAGGAGTAAATCTGAGATGGGGGATTGAATTTCTCTATTGGAAACACAGTTGTTGAAGGCTGTGTGTGTGTGTGTGTGTGTGTGTGTTAACTGAAGATGGAACCCAGGCCTTACAACTGAACTACCTCTCCAGCCTTTTTAATTTTCATTTTAAGATGCGTTGTCATTAAATTGCCCATGCTGGCCTCATCTTATGGTCCTCCTGCTTCAGCCTCCTGGGCAGTATGATTACAGGTGTGGCCCACCATTCTGGCTGAAGATTCCTTATATGAAAATTTGCTCATATACAATATAATGTATGGGTTCTACAAATGCTGACACATGTTACCACTTTTCTGTCTGATATTAGGACACATGCCTTCACTGGTGTTAGACTGATTTGTTATCATCATGATTTTAGGAAGGTATTCTGGTTTTGAGAGAGAAATTTGGCCTGGGATATAAAATCAGTTCAGTCTCTCAAATTATGGATTTCTTTATGTTAAAACTACTCCATGCCCTAGACTGTGGTGCTGGTGGCCACCTCTGGCCTTTTGGGTTTTTTCCTATAAAATGATCTTCCTACAGATGAGCTAATTTCTGAGTGACTGATAGAAACAAATGAACAACAGAAAAGACTAGGGAAAACTGATTACTTTAAATAGATAGAAAACATTTGTTTGTAATGTGTAGAATACAAACACTTGCATGGTTCACCCACACCTGGAATAAATACGAAGTTTTACTGAAAGATACAGTGGGCATATTTAAATTTTAAAATATTACAGTAAGAGGCACATTGCCATTATCCTACTCAGAACACTTCCTTATGGGAATACATTGCATCATTCTTCCTCTGGCTGGAGCAGTTATGGAAGTCCTCCCCGAACTAATTGAAAATCTTTACCTTTCACGGTCATTTGACTTTGGGGAAGAGTCAGACATTGCATGGTGCCAGATCTGGTGAGTAAAGTGGATGAGGAGGCACTGTTCCATTTTTATGAGATTGTCTTTCCATTGGACAGCATTCAGCACGAACATTCACCATATTTTTGATCATTCCACATAAAAACACTGAAGAGGGCTCTTCCGGAACTGCTTCAGAAAGTGACTAAAATAATGGGACCAATGAGTCTGAAGCAAGAGGAAGTCCTTGTGGGAGGATTCATGGCGATATGTCTTTCCCTGTAATGAATTTTTAAAATTTAAAATACTCATCGTACTTTTCCAATCACATCTCCTATATGGTCACGCAAAGCTCATTAAATGGATCCTGTTTCAACTCCCGCGTTAATCACAACAAAGTCATGCAGAAATCATGTAGTGACTAATCTCCATAACAATCATAGCACTTCTATTTATTGATTGTTTTCCACATGCCCGTGGCTATACGAGGCATTTTCTCACTTAATCCTCACAACAACTCTATGGCCTAAAGATGTGCTCCAGCGCCTTTTTCTCATGTGAGGAAACTGAGGCCGTGCGAGGTGAAGCCACTCAACTAAGAGCCCCCCTGTTGGTCACTGACATAGCCAGTATTCAAACCCAGGTTTGACCCCAAGTCCTGTAGATGTGTGTGTGACCCCTACACAGCCTAAGTGTTGGGTCACAGCCGGACATGAACTTGTTATTATTCTGATATTTGGCCTTGTAATTCTGCTTCTGGGAAGTTTCTAATGACTAGTAACCACACAGGAAGCCTTGTGCTTAAAAATAAGCTTGATTTTTATACTTACTTTTCTAAGTTTTACAGGATGGCTTAGTACTTTCTGCATATGCTGTGCTCCTGAGACACGTCAGCAGCTCTCAAACTTGGGGCACATCCGAGCTTGTAAACGTGAACGTGCCCGAGGCCTCATTGCAGACCCACTGAGTCAGACTCTCCATGGGCGGGGCCCAGGCATCTGATGTTTAATAAGCTCTTCAGGTGATTTCATGAACACACAGAGTTTGAAAATCTCTGTGACCTATCTGTGAATGGCAGGGTTTTCTTTTCTCTTTTTCTTTTTAGGAATGATAATTCTCAGGTTTGCATGTTTAATCAGGGCCTTCCAGGAAGGAAGTTTGGGAATAGCTAAATTATAATTCATAAATTCCAAATCATCATCTTATCTAAATTTATAGCATATTGTTAATTGTCAAATCCGTGATATGACCTATTGTAATGGAAGTATCCTCTAATATGTTGTGGAAAGAGTGTGTTTTGATGGTAATCATAGCTACTGTGTTTTGTGTGTGCTCAGTCTTTTCTGTTTGGCATTTGAGAACTGATGGCTGTTTTTCCTGCAACTACTATTAATAAAATCTCAAGCAGTTGAAAACAGCAGTTGTTCAGATTCCAAATAAAGAATCACAGAATTGCAATATTAAAGTCATCACATACGGCCATATGTTCCTCGCATCATTTACCAGCACCTCCATTGACTGGCTAGGTGTCCTCTTCCCTAGGGGGCTGTCTGTTTTGTTTATTTAGATTTAGAACATTCTTACTTATAATAAGGTTAAATCTGTTTCTTCAGAGTTCCCATGTACTAGTGCTTTATTTTCTAACCTCGTTATCAGAATTATTACTCAAATCATCCAAAGCTCAAGGAAATGACTCCGCAGGCGTGGTGGCACATGTCCATCACCCCAGCACTCAGGTGGCTGAGGCAGAAGGATTTCAAGATTGAGGGCAGCCTGGGTAATTCAGTGAGATATTATCTCAAAATAAAAAGGGTTGAGGATGTAGCTCAGTGCTTTCTAAATTTAATTTGCACACACATATGCTTGCACACATACACAAAGATACACACACAACACACACACACATGATAGCTCACTGTCTGCTGTAAGCTGTGCTTATTGCAGGACCAGGTGGAATTAGCTGTTTTCTATATAGTCGTACATACCACTGTAGGACTTTAGCTTCATGGTTTCTTTTTTTTCTTTGTAAGTTTTAGCAATTCTATATCAAGAAATGAGTTCTGAAGTGCTGGAAATATGGAGGGCCAAATGAGAGAGAAAGGAATGTGATCTTACATTTGGTCCAAGTATTCTATTTATATTAATATCATTAGCATGACACAATTTTCGCTTTAGCAACCAGTTCTAAAGCTTAAGAAATTGCTTTCTCTGTGATTGTTCAGAGCCTTCTAAAAACCCTGTGGTTATGACTAAGTCTTTTTGAAAGGGACCTGCACTTTACACCAGCTTTCAGTGATTCGCTTGGTCCTTTGAAGCTAAGAAGGAGAAGAACATTTGTGTCCTCATTGCTGAAGAACTTTGGGTTGTCACTCCTTTCTAGGCACACAGTACATTTTTGACTAACCTTTTCCAAGACCTGGAGCCTGAGATGATGTCGTATGCACCAATGACAAGTAGTCCAACTGATTTCGCCAAGGCTAATTTCAGATTTTTGGATCTAATTAAAGTCAAATGCATGAGGCAACTATGACGATGAATTGGGTTAGAACTGGGGAAAGCATTTTCCTGGGAAATTGTCCTTGCTATAGGTGCCTTTTGGTGTAAAGTCTAAATATTAGAGGAAGAGCCAAAAAATGTTAGTGACTACTGTGATCATGTAGATAAAACAGCTTTGGTGAGCCTGTGACCTTCTAATCATACATGGAAACATCACACAGTAGCAGAAAAAAAGCTGCAGTGCCATTGTAACTTATGGCCAAGGGCAGTCATGAATCCAGGAAAGAATCCTTCTGTCTCCAGTATCTTCCTCACTTTTTTTTTATTTCTGGGACAGAATAAGACTTAGAAGGTAGCATTCTCTGCTGTTTTCTCTGATGCTTTCAGAATTTTGTTCTCCCATGGATATTCTTTTATGAAATTATAGTAATATAGTTTTTGTGACTCTCAGCCAACCTATCCAAGGTATTTTCTACCACCTCTTTTGCCACTGACTCTCACTAGCTTCCCCCAATCACTGGTGACACCTTCAACATTAATTTAATTCTTCAGATATAGAACAAAGTACAGAAAAGAAACATAAATCACTTGTATTGATTTTACAAGTCTATGAACTTACTGTATATTTATAGCAAATAGGAATAGGAACTTCAATGATAAGGGCTTCAACAATTAACATGTGAACTATAATACTATGCATATTAAACTCTTATGTTTGGAAAATTGTAAGCAGATATGTAGTGAATTATATCATTAACTTTTCTACACACAAGGGTGGGGAACATTTTTCTGCCAAGAGCCATTTACATATTTGTAATAGCATTCACAGGCCATGCAAAATTATCAATTTAAAAATTATAGGCCTGCAATCCTACTACTGTGAGAGACAGAGGCAGGAGAATCCCAAGTTCTAGTGCAGACTGGGCAACTTAGTGACTTAGGTAGACCCTGTCTCAAAAATGGGGGGGAGGGGATGGTGCTAAGGAGTGCAAAAGCCCTGGGCTCAATCCCTCTACAACAACAAACAACAACAACAAATTATATATGGCAAAGTGTTTCATAATTATATAATTGACTCACCCCCTCATGTAACAGTTGCTTTGATCTGGCTAAAGTAATTTGGATCCATAGGCCAGATGTTGCCCACCACTGTTAGAATTAATGTAAAGCTATGATGAGTACACCAAAAGTATTTGATAATTAAAAGACAAGAAGAGCAGCAGTTGAAAATTATGCTCAACTCGCAACAATACTGCTGATGCAGTATTTCAGCCAGCGTCTTGTCTCAAGAGTGGAAGAATTCTAGCTATCTGCCCCTGCCCATTCATTGCACGAGCCTGGCAATCTGCCAACTATTGTGTGGCTGCCAGCCTCACTCATGGAATTCTGAATTCATCTTCAGTAAACTAAGGCCAACTTATTCATTAAACCATGCTCTGTAGAGTCCCTGGGGACCATTATACTTTTAGGGCTCCCCAAAGTGACTTCATTTGTTTGAAAATAACTAAAACTAATGAATAAGTAATAATGAAATTGTCAATACCGTATGAGACTTCATGCCAATACAGTCATAAAATACAGTTTTGGTGTGTATGTCTATGGTGCTTTGCCCCCTCCTCCATTCATACTCTGGTGTTATGGTAAACTCTAATAAGAGTATTAGTAACATGGCTCGTGGACTCCAAGTTGTAATGGCCCTCAGTAATAGAAAATACAGCATTCAGTGCTAGGAAACTCTATGGAAGTGCTTGTGATCGTAAGAACTAGAGAAAGAACTGGTAGGGACTGGAGGAGTAGCTCAGTGGTTAAAGCACTTGGCTAGCAAGCTCGAGGCCCTGCGTTCTGTTCCCCAGCATCACATAAGCCACGGATGGTGGCTCATGCTTGTAATCCTAGCACTAGGGATGCTGAAGCAAGAGGATTGCCATGTTTGAAGCCAGACTGAGCTACGTAGTGAGTTCAGGACCAGCCCGGACTGCAGAGTGAGACCTTGCCTCAAAAAAAAAAAAATAAATAAATAAATAAAAATAAAAAAATAAAAAACCCAAAGAATTTGTCTTTAGCTCTGGACTACAGAATCCCTCCAGCTTTGCTTTGACGATAGCAGGTCTCCTACTTGAAGTGCAGTTAATGAACAAGCAGCATGGAAGAGCTTACGAGAAGCATAAGGCCTCAGATCGTGCCCAGATCTTCCTATCAGAATGTATACAATCCTTGAGAGATGTGTATGCATGCAAAAGTGGAAAATCACTATTAATTTTAGAAGAATCTATATCTAGAAAAATATTTTTCATCTGCTCCAACAGAGATGAGATTTAATTTTTAAAATCTGTGACCAACAATCGGTCCATAAAGAGATGAATAATCCATTGGGCATGGTGGCACATGATTCTAACGCCAGTGACTCAGGAGGCAGAGGCTGTAGGACTACAAGTTTGAGGTCAGATTGGGCAACTCAGCCAGACCTTTTCAAAAAGAGAGAGAGAAAGGAAGAAAGAAAAAGGAAAGAAAAAAGTTAAAAAAGAGCTGCAGATGTAGCTCAGTGGTAGAACAGTTCTCTACTATGTTTAAGGACCTGTGCTCAGTCTTGTACAGGGAAAGAAAGAGAGGGAGAAGGGAGAGGAGAGAGAGAGAGAGAAAGAGAGAGAGATTATTCACATCCTACAAGAAGCAGTAAAATCTTCCAAGAATTTGAAAAATGTAATCATAAAAAGGGACTAAGAAAACTATAAAATTCTTGGAAGAAAACACAGAGAGTAGCTTTATTGCCTTGGATTTACCAACATTTTCTTGAACACACACCCAGAGTATTAGTAATATAATAAAAATAGATATATTGCACTGCATAAAAAACTTCTCTGTGTTATAAGACACAAATAAGAACATAAATGGTAACATATGGAATGAAAGAAAATATTTTTCAATCATATATTCAACAGGAAAGTTAATATCCAAAGAACATAACATTCCTATAACTCAACAAAAACAAACCAGATTTAAGAAGGACATGAAGATATATTTCTCCAAAGAATATATACAAACAGCCAACAAGCATATGAAAGGTGTTCAGCATCACTAATCATTAGGGGGATGTAAATCAAAACCGCAATTTCACCTCATATTCATCAGTATGGCTACTATTTAAAAACAAAACACAAGACAGAAAGTAACTAAGGTTATCAAGATGTAGAGAAATCCAAATGTTTGTCACTGTTGGTGGGGATCGAAAATGGTGCTGATACAATGGAAAACAGCATGGGTGTTTCTTCAAAACTAAAAAAAAAAGAAAAAAAATCCAGACAGTTGTACACCTGTGTTCATAGCAAATTATTCACAACAGCCAAAAGGTGGCAGTATTCCAAGTGTCCCATTGACAGACAAATGAGTAAACAAAATGTTTATATATATATATATATATATATATATATATATATATATGTTAATAGAATATTATTCAACTTTAAGAATATATGTGTGTGTAGAATGTATATATATATATGTTCAGCTTTAAAAGAAAAGAGCCGCCACATGTTTGGCGATGTTGGCTAGAGAAGCCATAGTAGGCTGTCAGCTGAGCTTGATGGGACAGTCTAGTGTAAAGACAAAAGACCAGAAAGTAAAAAGAAGTATGGATTGTAAATACCAAATTCAGGAGGTTTCAGATGGGAGGAAAACTTTATTGGCAGTTGGTCTTGAAACCGTGTGTGCTATTCTTTGGCAAAAAGCATGTTGACATTTTACTCCTGTTCTGGTATTTTGCCTGAAACTGAGATTAAGGATAGTGGATTCTTTGATCTGGCAGAGGAAATTTCAAGGTATGCCAATGTTCACACTGTCACATGGGTACTGTTTGGGGCTTTTAGTCAGCTTTATAGTAAAAAGGAAAAACAGCAGAGAAAAAAGATATAAAAGGTTTGCAGTTTTAACAGACTGAAAGTGATGGTAAAGCTGGGGGGAAAAAAACAAGATTGTTGAAGAGTTTAGCATTAAAAAAACCAGGCATTAGCAGATCCCACCTGTTAACAATTAAAGAATGGAAAGGCAAAAGATTTTGAAGAGACCCCCCCCCCCCCGAACATCCTGCAGGACAACCTAGGAAGGTGAGTTCCCAAGGAGTTCAGCCCTGTAAGAACTCAGAGGCCACCATAGCCACCATAGAGAGAGCCAGACTACTTCCCAATCCAGTAGCAGATCTTGGCATCATCCGAATAGCACTGTCTTCACAGGCACTCAGAATACAAGAATTGTGGGGTCATGGAGGCAGTGTGCTCCTGGAAGGGTGGTGTGTGAGGTTGTGAAGGAGAAGCCTAAGGTTAGCAGAGATCCCAGAAATTTGGAGATGCCGGGAATGTGTGTCATCTGTGAGGAAGGCTGCAGGCGGTGAGCAGGGCCAGCCCATAGAGAAGTCATGGAAGTTGGAGCCAAAGGCAATGCCACAGGGGCTGGGCTGCCCAGAGCTTTTGAAGTTCATGTCTCACCACAGCTTGCATGGGTTCTGGACACAGAGCTGTGGGACTTAATGAAACTACTGGATTTGGTGCTTGCCTTCTTGGTTGTCACACTTGCTTTGGTCCCATTGCTTTCTCTTCTAGTCCTCACTCTTGGGATGGGAATGTGTTCCCTGTTCCATTTATATTGGAAGTGTGTAGCTTTCCTCTGATTTTTCACAGAAGCACCTAAGTAAGAGTTTACTTTGAGTTTTGGGGAAGACTTTGGATTTAGACATATCAGCAGCATTAGAACTGCCAAGACTCTGGCAACTCTTGGCAATGGACTAAGTGCATTTTGCATAATGAGGGGAAATACAAGTCTTTGGTGGCCAGGAGTGGAACGGTGTGGTTTGGATATGGAATGTACCTCAAAGCTGCATGTGTTTGGATGTAATGGGTCTCGTGTGCTGTTAAGAGGTGAAGGCTGGTCAGGAGAGGTGGCAGGGGTGGATTACAGGTGTGTGGTGGAGGACAGGCATGTGGTAGACTAAATTTCAGGCTTGTGGCTTGGAAAGATGTTAAACTCCTACCCTGTCTTCTTTGGAGGCCTCTGGTTCTTCCTCTTGCCATGCTGTGAGCAGCTGTCCTCTGCCAGACTCTTGCTGCCATTGCCAACCACCCCATGAATGGGCCATATGAAACTGTGAGCTAATATAGATCTTACCTCCATTAAGCTGTGGATGTTGGGTAACATAACCCATTGCTGAATAACCAAGACACATTCCCAGTGGTGTCCATGGAAGATGAGTGGATAAACAAAATATAATATATATGTTCAACAGAGTATTTAAAATATAGTGTATATATATGTTCAATGGAATATTATTCAGTTGTAGAAGAAAATTGACATGTTACAACACGGATGCTGAAGACATGAAAAGTGTTGTTGGCTACAAACAGATACCTGCTGTGTAATTCTATTTATACAAATCATCAAAAGTGGTCAAATTCATAAAAACAAAACGATTGTAGTTGTCAGGGATTGAGGAGAGAGGAGTCAGGAACTTGTTTAATGAATATAGTTTCAGTTTTATCAAGTAAAAACTTTTGGAGACTTATGATTATGGAATGTACACTTTAAAATGGCTGTGGTGGTAAGTTTAGTTATGTGTATTTGACAACCACTTTATTAAAAAGCCTAATCAAGGCATGGAGGAGATACAGGTTTTTGCTCATGCACAGATATGAATGAGGGCCAATGCTTTATAAGGGTGTGGAAGCAGAGAACAAGGGGACTGCTGGGGACACCTGTGCGACGCTGCCCTTCATCGGCTGTGCTGTGCCTCTCAGCTTCTGTGACCAGCCCTGGAGCCACGTGGGCAGCTGGGGTCCCTGGGTGGGCTGCACATTCCTGTACTGTAGCCACAGTCCATGAAGAAGCTGGGCCCACCCAAGACAGGAGAGTCAGAAAACACAAACCTAGTGTAACACAGCTTCATCTTCACAAGACTTGGCTCCTTAGTCACTATTATTGAAACACAAACTATTTACATTTTAGCATGTACAAAGCACTTTAGCTAGAATATTCCAGGACATTTGTATCATTTCCTAACATCAAAGATGATTGTTCACTGTACACTGCACTGAAGTTATTTAGCACCTTTTCATGCTTCCTCAGTTTGTTCTACTTTTGCTTTTTACAGAATTTGGTGGAAGGGATGAAAAGTCTAATGAAGCAAGTGATATATTTCCATTGCAATTTATTTGTTAGGCAAGTGAGGATGTCTGTTGAACTCACTTGAAAGAATGTGGACAGTGCATCCACGTCACAGGACTCCTACTGGGAACCTCAGAGATGACAGGCATTTGCAAATATTAAGTAAACCCTGTACTCCAGGAGGCTGAGGCAAGAGGATTGCAAATTAAAGTCCAGCCTGAGCAATTTAGCGACTTAGAAAGAACCTGTCTCAAAAATCAAAAATAAGACAATGAACTGGGGATGTAGCTCAGGGAGAAGTTTGTGGGCTCAATCCACAGTACAATAGTAACTAAATAAAATTTAAAAATATTAAGGGAATCAGGCATGGTGGCACAGGCCTGTAATCCAGCACCCTGGGAGGCAGAGGCAGGAGAATCACAAATTTGATCCAAGTGTGGGCAATTTGCTGAGTTAATAAATCTCAGTCTCAAAATTAAAACTTAAAAAAAAAAAAAAAAACGGGAGGGGTTGTTGCTGGAGATGTAGCTCAGTGCAGAATCAGTGTTGGTCCCCAGTACAGAAAAGGGGAGGGTGGTGGAGATTGTTTGCAGTTTACTTGAGTGAAAAGGATTAATCTACTTGAAGTTAATGAGCTGTGAAAACTCAAAGTGAAAAAATCACTTAAATGGCAGAGCATTGGGGGATTGGCACAGCTGAAGTCTCCCAAGCATTCAGTTAGTATTATTCTATTTTTAAAAACCTGCCTTACATATAAAAGAGAAGCAGCTAAAGGTATGAACCTTGTAATTTGGTAGTCGTACAGTCTGACCCACTGTCTCTTTCACTTCAACAGGTGCTCATGTGTACAGAATGGTTTGGGAATCACCGTGAGGCCAACCGGTGCTGACAGCAGGACACCAAGACCGGGCAGAAGGACCACAACCACTCCCAAAGGTGTCGTGTTGAGAGATCATGAAAACTCCAGAGAGTTTTTGGGCTAATTACTATTATAAATGTTCAAATTAACTCCAATATACGTGGGTAGCTATATTTACTTCTTGTCTTATTTTTGGAAAATGGTGTTAGATTTTTCTGACTCAACAAATTTTCCAAATAACTGGTAGCATAACGCTTTTAAAAAAGAAGAAATGTTACCTATAAAACCCAGAATTGATCTCTGTTGGTATAATCCAGCGTTAGCAAAAATCCCTAAACACGGGTTTTGGGTTTTACTTCTGTGGTGATACTTGTTCGCCCCCTAGTGGCCATGTTATGAAAAAGCCGAGGTCCAGGCTGTGAAGAAGATAAACTTGCAGGGCCGGCGGCGTAAACTGACCACTTCTCACCTTTCCTCTGTTAGCAGCCGCCAAGCAAGGAAGGCCTGCTTGAAATCTAGGTGGATCAGGGTCTTGGCAGGAAGCAGATGGATCACACACACACACACACATACACGAAGGGGTCTGTAAATTGGTAATTACAAAGAAATTTACCTTTCTCCCCTCCTATTTAAACCATCTTTATTTACAAGGTGGTATCCTGAGAATTTCAGTTCCATTAAACTTGAAATTTAGGCAAAAGTCTTATTATCACTCAAGGGACAGCAAATAAATGGGAGAGGGGAGTTGCATCAAAGCTACTTTTGAAGGGAGATAAAAAAAAAATCTTGCCTTGTTGTGGTTGTGGATGTTCATTCAGGGTCAGGCTCATGAGAGGGTGGGGTCAACCCTGACGGGAACTCGCTTCTAAATCAGAACAGAGGCCTATGTGGGGTGGAGGGACAGTGCTTCAAGAAAACCCTTGGGAGTGGAGGATACGGCCAGGGAAATGCCTTGGTGGAAGACAATGTGGGTCCTCTCCGTGCATGTTTCCTTGAGGAGGAGAAATATAAGAGGTCTGCCACATCACAGCCTGGCTCCTTGGGCACATTCACAGTGATAGCCCTTGTGGTGGAAGAACAAAGCCAGGGCTGGTCGCTTTGCTTTCCTCAGAGAGAAATGAGTGAGCCATGCGAGCATTCCCAGGACCATCATCTTTGGTAGTTTTCTTTTGTTGTTGTTTGTTTTGAGACAGGGTCTCACTCTGTAGTCCAGGCTGGTCCTGAACTCACTCTGAGCCCAGACTGGCCTTGAACTTAAGGCAATCCTCCTGCCTCATCCTCCCAAGTGCTGGGATTACAGGCATGTGCCACCATGCTCAGCTTCTTTGGTTCTGCGTCTGAGGACAATGGCCTGTCCACTGTGTCCCATGAAGGTGATTTGCACTGCCTGTTGTGCTGGCCCAAATGGTTACAGGGATGAGAAGCCACATCTCTAGGGGAAGAAGAGTTGGAGCCAGATATAGTTGGCCTGGCGGAGGGATCAGCTCACCCGGTGCTGACCCGATGGAGGCGACTGGAACCCAGCGTTAGAAGGTGCTCTTTGAGGACCAGTTAACCTGTCAGGCCGTCAGTCTCCTCTCTCACTGCTGCTGGGATGATCCACGGGCTTCTGTGGGCCTTTTGAGCCTCTTCTTCCTGCCACTGGAGGCAAAGGGAGGACCCAAGTGATTCCACAAAATGAGAAAGCTGTCTGGGCTGATAGAGGCCAACTGAAGGCGGTCACCAAAGAGGGTGCGCGCTCTGCCACGTACAGCACCTGGAATGTCAGGTGTATGAGAATCTTTTCCTAAAAGTCCATGTGGAAACTCTGCTTCATTTCTGTCAGCATTTTCTTGTCTTAAATTGTGGAGGCTTCTCTTGGCAGTCCAATCTGCTGACCTATTACCCTGTGTTGTTTTCTGCTAAACAAAATAAAACACTAATGGCACTGTTCCTGTTCAATTCTTAGGGATCTTTGGCTCAATACTGACAGATCTCCAGCCCTCCAACTGCCTCGCTCTTCATTCCTCTAGTTTTGAAATTTTCTCCTCTTCCTCCAAATGGCGCTTTCCCTCTGCTCTTCACTTCCTGTGGAATTTCCTTCCGTTTTCTTGGTATAGTTGAGCCCTTACTTGACATTCCTGCTGCAGCACCTGCCTCTCTCCCCTTCACACCATGTGGTTTCTGGTGCCAAGATGCAAAGTCTGGATCTGTTGTATGTGTCTGTCGGGCCTGGTTTTGTCCCGGATACTCGAGTACAATTTGGTTTCTTTCTCCTTCTAAACCGTCTAAAGAAGTCTTTAACCTATTCTCCCCAGGTCCTTCTGGCTGGGTAGCCAATGCGGAATGTGCTCTGATTTGTTCTGTTTCCAGGTCCAAGTCATCATCCTGGGTTCTGTCCTCTCACAACAGGACAGCTGATGTGCTATGGCTGGCAGGCCTTCAGCTAGAGACTGGAGTGCAGCTTTCTGGATCATGGGGAACTTGGGCACAGGCTTCGGCCTTCTCCCATGTTACCTTCCCTTTGGTATATTCACTCTCACTCGTTTGTTCCACCCAAGCTTGTGAGACAGGGTCTCACTTTGTAGCCCAGGCTGGTCCTGACCCAGACTGCCTCGGACTTGGGACAATCCTCTTGCTTCAGCCTCCCCAGTGCTGGGATTACATGCGTGTGCCACCATGGCTAACTTTTTGTGGTGCTGTGGAATTGAACCTAGGACCTTGAGCTTGCTAGGCAAGCACTTTAACTGTTGTGCCCATTCCTCCAGCCCAACCTTCAGCTTCTTGTAAAATCTATTTCTGGCTTTCCAGAAGCTGGGGATTCATAACTGTCATGATGCCGCTAAGTCATCCTCTGTTGATCCTATTTGTTCTCAAGACTTTGTGACTGGAGGGATTTTGCTGAGTCTCGTCGGGCCTTCTTCCTCTCTGAGGTCTCCACCTCCAGTTCATGCTGCTTGGCATGTATGGTTGCCTCTCCTTACAGCTCTTGTACTACAGTGATCACTTCATCTTCAAGTTTTGGTTTGTCTCTCTCTACCTTTTCACAGACAGCCTCCAAACTCTGTGCTTCCCTTAGCTCCCCTAAGCTGGTGTGCTCTAAAGAAGTCTCTAAAGTTTCATACTCTTTTCAGGTAGTTTACATTTTTGTCATTGACTTTAGAAAGCTTTAGGGCAAGCATTTTTTTCTTCTGAGGACTGGAGATCTTTCAAAATGACCACAGCGTAAAGAGAACAGCCAGGAAAATGACAAAAGCTGCGTATGTCACCAAGCAATCAGGATCTGCCCTCCTGTCTTCGGTTAGTTCTGCTACGACTTCCTTTTGTAGTCCTTCCAGGACCAGGACCAGGAATGGCTCCTTCATGGCACAAAGGTGCATTGGCTGTTAGCCCAGAATGCTCTGAGTTTGGTCTGGAACCAGAAACTGCACCTTGTAACTGGAGCAGACCAGTTGTGTAGCGGCCTGTGGAGGAGAAGACCCTGAGAGACCAGCTGCCAACAGGAAGGTGAACATAATTTTTAAAGACACTATATAGAAAAAAGACACTGTAGAAGCAATGTATTTATATAATAAATAAATCTTTATAGAACATATTGCATAAAGTACTTTCAGATCAGACATTTGAAGATAAATAAGCACAAAGAGAAAAATTGTCTCTTTACAAATTGACATGTCCCAATTAGACAGAGACTTTCACCTGAGTACTGCAGATGTGTGTGGATCTGGCAGTCTGCCCAGGCTGTGCTTAAGCTGTTGAGAATTATTTACTCAAGAAAATGCTAAAGAAAATGATAAAAACTTCTGAGAAATCTGTTACCATCCGCTTTGAAGTACCTCAGCCAGGAGAAATTCCTAGATAGAGCCACAAATGGAGAAGTGAAAGTAAGCAGTTTCAAGGCACATAAAGATCTATTCATCCCTGAGACTAAGAGGAACTGCTGAACATTAGTCTATCTTAGCAATGCTATTCTTTTTCTGTTGCTCCCTATGTGGGACTCCCAGAGGTCGGGAACTTTCCAAGGAGGAAATCCAAGTGCTGGGTGGAGGGAGGAGACTGACAATGGAGGCTGGAGTCTCCTCCACTTGGAGACAGTCACCTGATGTTTTAGGACCAGGCCAGCGGTGAAACGACTAAGTCAGCACTTCTCCAGAGGGCAGGGCCAGCCAGAACTGGAGTGGGCCTTAAGGCCTCAAGGCAGCTGGTGTTGGAAGTCGACTCCTACTGTGACAGCCCTGCAGATATCTGGGAGGAGAGCTGGAGAGGAGGGAAGCTCAGACAGCAGCTGTCACTTACTCAGGGCTTTGGCCTTGGGGGAGAGCTAGTTCAGTTCTAATCATACTGGTTGCTTTGTTCCCCAGGGGCAACATGAGTAGTGGACAAGAAGAATACAATAGAAAATGTAGCTAGGTGTGAAATTTGGGCCTCAGGTATCACCAGTGCACACGTGGGTGATGCTGGGGTGTGAGGAATTTCTGGAAGTTTGTCATCTGAATATTCTTCCTGCATAAGGTGGTTCTTGAGACAGGCTCTCTGGCATCAGTCTCATGAACATGTTTCCTGCCTCTTCTCATTTCTTTCTCATGGTTATATAATTCTCTCCTTTCCAAAGCTGCCTAAGTGATCCTGAAAAAAGAGATGGCTTCTCAGTATGAAGTCCAGGGCAACCCGTTTCCTTCCTTCAGGGAGTGGACATGCGAAGGGAAGGAATCCTAGCATCATCAGTTATTACACCACAAAGCTGCCTCTGTTCACACCTTCATGTTGTTTCCACTTGCACTGAGATACTGGAACGCTCTGCACGCTCTGTGTTTGCTTATGGGACCTCCACCACCTTTTGTCCCACAGGAAAAGTCACCCTTCCGGGTTCTGCTAGGAGCGTCGGAACCAACGCTAATTATCCATTAGTCAAATCAACCATGTAGCTAAGATACCAGAAAAGAAGGATCATAAAAGTAATGTATGAAAGAACATCAGAAAACATGGATGACATTATTTTTATTTTAGTATATTTGTAATTATTTTATCCCTTCAGAAAAAAAATTATTTCATGGTTTGTAGCTCGTCATCGGGACATTGCTGGACTTTATTTACTGTCTTTTTACTATGGTTCCAGCTATGCTGGTTTTTGCTCTGATTTGATGTGAATCAAGACTGAAACTCTTGAAAAGCTCAAAATTTACAGGAGAAAGAACATAACCAGAAGAGCCTTGTGTTTTAAAATTGGCCTTTTCAGCTGGATCTGTAGTACCAGCAGTCTGGAAGGTGAGGCAGGAGAAGAGCAAACTCGGGCCAAGCTCGCACAACTTAGCAGCCCTCAAAAAGTGGAAACTTGAAAATGAACTGAGGATGTATCTCAGTCCAGAGGCTCTGGGTTTGATCCGGAGTACCTCTTTTCAAAACTGGAGTTTTGAAGCTTTTGTCTTCAGCTAAACACATGACTATCTGGTAGCTGGGCTAATTCTACAATGCAGTTTAGAGCCACTTCAATGGGTGGCAGTGGGTGGGTGAGAAGCCTGGAGGGAGACTTTTCCTAGTAGGCCAGTCATTAAACATAGATGGAAGTTGTGGCAGGGGCTGGGGGGGTGGTGCATCAAAGAGACTACATGAATTTGCTAGGACTTCTATAAGAACATGCCACATCCTGGGTTGCTTAAACAACAGAGATGAATTTTCTCCATGTTCTGAAAGCTGGAGGTCCTACATGAAAGTGCCGGCAGGCCCGGTTCTCCTGAGGCCTCTTTCCTTGGCTTGCAGATGGCTTCTCTCTGTGCATGCACATTCCTCATCAGTCTTTCTCTTCTTATATGGAAACCAGCCTTACTGGATAAGAGCCTCACCCTTACAACCACAATTAACTTTAATTACTCCTTTAAAAGCCCTATACCCAAATATAAAGGCCCTATAATTGATGGTTAAGCCTTCAACATTGGGGAACACAATTCAATCTATAATAGATGCACTATCAGTCAAGCCTATAATCCCAACACTCCAGAAAGCTGAGGCAGAAACATGGCAAGTTTGAGACCAGCCTTGGCTGGGGATTTAGTTCAGTGTGAAGGTCCTGGGCTCAATCCCAAGTACTACAAAAAAGAAAAACAAAAATCTCAAATGGTACTTAAAAGTATCTGAAATAACTTTTTCTTTCTTTTCTCCTCCTCCTCTTCCTCTTCTTTTTCCTCCTCCTCTTCCTCCTCCTCTTCCTCTTCTTCCTCTTCTTTTGAGAAAGGGTTTCACTCAGCAGTCCAGGCTACTCCTGAACTCACTATGCAGCCCACACTGGCTTTGAACTCATACAAGTCCTCATGCCTCAGGCTCCCAAGTGCTGGCAGTGCTGGCCAGGGTTATGTGGTGCTGGCGAATCAGAGTC
Organism: Ctenodactylus gundi; assembly: GCA_004027205.1. Taxonomy (NCBI): domain Eukaryota; kingdom Metazoa; phylum Chordata; class Mammalia; order Rodentia; family Ctenodactylidae; genus Ctenodactylus; species Ctenodactylus gundi. The sequence goes on along the minus strand of PVKB01000919.1, from coordinate 358,787 downwards.
ACGTGCTGGCGAATCAGAGTCACGGTCTTGGCTTGCTAGGTAGGAACTCTAACTGCTGAACAACGGCTCTAACCCCAGCCTGTCAAAAATGTTTTCAGTTGCTTATTCATCTTTTGTTTTGTTTTCATTTTTTTTTTTTCCAGTACTGGGGTTGAAACCCAAGGCCTTCAAGCATTCTACCATAATCTACATCCCAACCCTTTTAAATTTAATTAGTTAATCTACTTTTTTGTTTTTTCCCCACTATTTTTATTAATATACAAATGTAATACATAGTATTTACAATGAATTTGGGTGTTTCGTACACATATGTATCATATCGACTTTACAATCCCTTCCCATCTTCTACCCTTCCACCCCATCCTTGTCCCTTCTCCCGACTCTGGCTATCACTTCATATGGTTCCAAAGAATGTCTGTGTTCTGGGTTTTCCAAGTCAGCGAAACCAAACAGTGTTTAACATATTAATCTTCCACACCTAAATCATTTCAGTTAAGTCACCACTCTAACTCAGCTTCCTATTCCTCTAGTGGGTTCGCAGTAGTTAAATCTTGATGCCTCTTCTCTGAATCCAACCAATCCCTTTATTGGGATATTTACCAAAAGTTTTTTTTCTGTATTTTTTGCTATATCTTTGTTGTTATTGTTGAACCTGGCCTTACACACCAGTTCGCATTAGAAAATAACTACAAGCATGTAGTTCAAAAGACTAGTAAATTTGGGAAAGAAGAAGAAAAAAATTTAAATTTCAAATGCTTTAGCTGAATATTGGAAGGTGCATACTTGTACATTCACAGGGTTATCTTTATATCAATCAGGATAAATTTTCATCAGTGATCTAGTAAGTGAATTGCTACAATAAAACAAAGTTAAAACTATATCACATTGCTACATTAAATGAACTTAAATCTATACCACATAAAAATACTTAGAGTGACAGATATGAAGGCAAATTTAGTTATTTCAGGATTTTTTTAGTTAGTCTATTTTTTTTTGTAATATTGGCAATTGAACCCAGGGATGTTCTACCACTGAGCTAGCTATTTTCACAGTCCATTTATTTATTTATTTATTTATTTAGAGACAGGGTCTCACTCTGTAGCCAAGGCTGGTCCTGAACTCACTACGGAGCCCAGGCTGACCTTGGAGTCATGGCAACCATCCTGTCTTAGCCTCCCAAGTGCTGGGATTACAGGCATGTGCCACCATGCGTGGCTTATATGGTGCTGGGGAATCAAACTTGGTTACTTAGTGCTTGCTAGGCAAGCGCTTTAACTGCTGAGCCATTCCTCTAGCCCCTATTTATTTATTTATTTATTTTAATTTTGAAACAGGGTCTAAGTTTTTTCAGCAGCTGGGATTCCAGGTATACCACATCCAGCCAACTATCCACTTTTCATTCTGGGTGGTGCTCGGGAGAAAGCCTCTCCTCTCCAAGCTTCTGTTTACTTTTTAATAATTATGTAATTCTATTAAAACCCATGAAAAAAGGGATGAAAATTACAAAGTAGACCTCAAAATTCTAAGAACCAGGGGGAAAACATAATTTATATAATAAAATTATAATTTCTCCAAAGTTAAAGTTTCTCCATATCATTAAAGAGCAGAAATTCAATAGAAAATGGATAAAAATGTAAATCAAGTAAGTCTCAAAAAAGGAACTATAAATACCCTAAATATTTAATACAGTGTTCCACCTCACTTATAGTAAGAAAAATATACACAGAAACAAGAATGTTATCACTCATTTGGCAAAGATAGTCTGTTGTTAGGTGAGGATGTGATGAACAAGGCATCTTCCACATTGCTAGTGAAAGTGAAAGTTGGAATAGCTTTTGTGGAAGCAGAGTTAAGATACCTCATAAAAATTACATGGGCACATAATCTTTGATCTGACAATTCTAGTGATTGTTCTACTAGTTCTAATTATATTATACAGTAATCTCCCCTTACCGGCATTTTCACTTTCCATGAGTTTGGTTGCCTGTGGTCAACTTTGGTTTAAAATATTAAATGGAAATTTCAGAAATAATTCATAATTAAAAATTGTGCACCACTCACCCATTAGCCACTCTGTAGCCATCTTGGTTATCAGATCTGGTACTGCAGCAATGCAATGCTGATGCTTGAATAAACCTTACCTTACAAAGGGCCCCAAAGCACAACAGTAGTGGCGCTGACAAGTCAGATATGCCAAAGACACACTGTCAAGTGCTTCTTTATTTAAGTATCATCTCCTATCATCATAAGAAGATGAATATAATACAGTAAAATTCAAAGGGACGGTGGGATTGAAGGAAGGAGAATATTCAAATAACATTGTGGTATATTGTTAATTATTCCATTTTATTATTGTTGTTATCTCTTATGGTGCATAGTTAATAAATTAAACATTTTCATAGGTATGTGTAGGAAAAAATATATAGTCGATGCAGGGATCAGTGATACCTGCATTTTCAGGCATCTTCTTAGAAGATAATCCCCACAGACAAAAGGGGGATGCCGCATACACGAGTGTGGAAATCACACAGAAAACGAAACTGGCTTCAGAAAAATTAGTAATAACAAGGTTAAAAACCATCTTAAAGTCCCTCAATGAAGAATTAGCACATTGTACATTGGAACACTTTGAAACCATAAAAATAGCCATAAAAAGCTCTTTATGCACCAATAAAGGGCAACTTCAAAATTTACAGTGTGCTAACAATTGCATATAAAAGGTGTGGAAATCCATTTACATATACACTGTAGTACTGAACACATTATAGTTGCACACAATCATGTATTAAATAATGATTTACAGTATATTTTATGCACAAAAGATATATTAAATATAGAATATTAATTTAGTCACATACCAAAAATATACTTCTGCCTTTCTTTTCACACAATTGACAATATGACATATACTTTTTTTCACTTTATTGTACTGGTGCTAGTCCCTCATACTAATCTGTATCTCCAGTCCATTTTTTTGCTTTTTATTTTAACACAGGGTCTTGGTAAGTCACTAAATTGCCAAGGTTGATATAGAACTTTCAGTCCTCATGCCTCAGCTTCCCAGAGTGCTGGATTACAGGCCTGCACCATTAGGCCCAACTGACTACCACTTTAACATCTTTATACTGGCTATATATTTTTAATGTACATATTTGCTTGTAGATTATCAACCTTTTCTAGGAGAATACTCAGGAAAATGGCAGCATTGATTGCCTCTCGAGAGCTGGGTGACTAGGGAGAGATGTATACAAGAGTCTTTTCTGCATGTTCAAACCTTTTCAAAATTACCAGGTGCCATCAGATAAAGATCACCAGGAATGGACCTGTAGTCAAACATACATATTAGCTTCTGCTGCTGCAAGAAAGACTACACCAGCGACAAAATGAGTACCCGTAGGAAGGAAGACTGGCAGATTTGTACAGTCTTTGGGCCTCTGGATGATGAGGCCTGACTGTTCAAGAGGTATAAGGAACAAAGCAAAGCTAGGGAAGTCATTGGTAAGAAAGCCTTCACAACTGAAAAGAAAATGGTCATTAGCCATCTTGGGAATGTGGTGTTAGGAAAAACATTTTTTCTTTTTTTGGCAGGGAAGGGAGAGGTTTAAGTCGGGGTCTCCTGTGTCACCCAGGTTGGTCTCAGACCAATCAATCTTCTAGAATGCTGGGATTACAAGTATGCACCACCACATCCAGCCCAGTTTTCTAACAGCCTTCCCAGTGGTCCTACCTGTGACAACACCAGGCACATTCAGGACTGAATATAATCAATGCTGATCTTTTATTTCAGAATGATCGTTGTGAAAATGTAAGAAAATAACACGATGAAAACATTGAAAGATCTTTTGAAAATGGAGTTGGAAAGCCATGAGGAAGCAGGACTTAACGTGGCCATTCAAACTAATACCTTGGAATGTAGACTTTGGTTATCTTTGCTTTGACTTAAGATTTCTGGAACACAGACTGAAGAAGTTCAAGGACTCTGGTTTTATGGATATTTTTGTTCAGTAAATATTCTTTTCCCTTTTTTGTCCCTGTCATTCAGCACCTGTTCTTTTTTCAATTTTAACAGAAGTTCTGTACAAAAGAATCCACTAATTGCTCTTCTACGCTCCCAGTGCCTTCTTTGGAACACTGCTTCGGAGCTATCTGACCCCGTGTCTCCCAGATTGCAATTCTTAAAACCACAATTGAAGTCCTTTTACTTTGCAGTTTGAGTTTGAGCTGTCCGAAAGGGTGTAATGTCAGATGTCTTCCAACCAGGGTAAGCCCGTTTAATAGTTAATGTTTTTTCCAGGTTTTTTGTTTGAGACAGGGTCTCGCTCTATTGCCCAGACTAGTCCTGAACTCACAATGGAGCCCAGGCTGACCTTGGAATCACAGCAATCCTCCTGTCTCAGTCTCCCCAAAAACTCTAGTACTTAGTGCTTGACTTTGCACTTGCTAGGCAAGCACTTTAATCTGAACCATTCCTCCAGCCCCTTTTCCAGATATTTTATATGCAGAGGCAGTATCTTCATGTACTGATAAAAGGAGCCTAATTATTTTCATACACAAGAATCTGTGAGATAGTTTTGGATTTTATTTTTTTAAGACAGGGTGCTGCTCATCAGTGTGGGTTAGTCCTGAATTTACTATCTAGCCCAAGCTGGCCTTGAACTCACAGCAGTCCTCCTGCGTCAGCCTCCCGAGTTATGAGATTACAGGTGTATGCTATCACGCCTGTTTATGTGGGCCTGCGGAATTGAACTCAGGCCTTTTCTCTCAGCCTCTGTTCTGGGCCTTCATCCCTTGAGTTTTTGTTTTATTTGATATTTGAGACTGAATTAGGGCCTCCGCTCTGAGGTTATCCCAAGACCCTTTTATTTCTTTCATTTTGACACCAAATTACTAAACAACTCTGGCTGGGTTCGAATTCATGGTCCTCCTGTCTCAGTCTCCCAGAGCACCCTATTAGAGAGTTGTGGCACCACGCCGGGCTGTGTCAGTTTTAAAGCGCTCTCTTCCCGGCCAGGTTTTTATGAAGCTCTTTATGAAGTCCTTTGCAGACACTACTTCAGATCCCCGCTCCTCATCGCGTTATCAGCCTTTCTTTCATGAGGGTCTTTGGCCGACATCGCCATGCAGACCTCACTGCTTCCACTTAGCGGGTGGCCCCTCCTTCCCATCTAGAGTTCCGGAAGTTCGGAGCATACTTCCGCCTTACTTCCGCTTTGCTACTCGATTGGCGGAGAGGCGACCTCTTTCCGATGGCCGCTGGGCTCCGCGATGGAATGGCGCGTGGTGATGACGACATCGGCTGCCGCCCGCAGCGGCGGCAACTGGGAGACTGGGCGGGCTTCCGGCGCTAGCGCACTGACTGCCGAGAGCTGCTGTCATGGCGGGCGCTCCGTGGGGCTTCTTGGCTGTCTTGCTGCTGCTGCTCTCAGGGGAAGCCCAGAGCTCGGAGGTGCCCGGGGCTGCTTCCGAGGGATCGGGAGGGAGTGGGGTCGGCCTAGGTGATCGTTTCAAGATTGAGGGGCGTGCAGTTGTTCCGGGGGTGAAGCCTCAGGACTGGATCTCCGCGGCCCGAGTGCTTGTAGATGGAGAGGAGCACGTCGGCTTTCTTAAGTGAGCATCGGAGGGCAGCAGGAAGGTGGGGGACGGATCCCGGAGGGAGGTTTCAGGGGCCGAGCTGAGTGTCAGAACGGGGTAACGTTGCTGGAGCAACGTCGACGCTAGCGGTTGGGGGCCTCTGGGGGACTGTCGGACTCTTCTCAGACATGAGGGTGACAGGTCCTCGCCTCAAGGCCCAAGCAGTGGCTTCGGTTATTTTCAGCACCGTTTCGAACCCCCAATGGGGCCGACCGCTCTTGGGCCCTGGAGACAGAGTGACTCCTAAGCGTCCCGTGCTGGATCCTTTCCTTTGCATCTCACCTGTTTCCCCAGCACCAGGTTGCTGTTTCCATTCGTGAGAGTCATTTGGTAGCTTCGTGTGGCGTAGAAAGATGCGAAACAAGTGGGAATTCTCAAACCCCACAGGGCTTTCAGCGATGACATAGACTGGGAGGCTAATGGGCCCTAAAGTCCCTAATCAGGGCACTTTCGGTCCGGGGTTGGGATTATTGTTCTTTTTTACTCCAGAACTCGTCGAGGGATTTGCTGGATTACAGCTGCCATTTATGTGAGGCTAGGGTTTGTCTACATTGCTTACACTCATCTCTCTGGCTATTAATAGAAATGGCATTTTTGTCTGTGTTAAAGAAAGGATGAATTTGTTAGCACTCTTGTTTGGCAGCTTAATGTGTAGTGTCCTAAGTCCTTCCTCACTGCTTGGAACCTGAAACAGTCAACTGAAAGAAAATATTTAGGAAGAGAAGTGTTTCTTTGCCGGGTTTGCACACCAGTAAGTAATGCAGACAACTTAAATGTAGACATTTAAAATTGGTATGCACATTTGGTATGCAGATCAGCCGAGTGCCTTTGTGAGAAACTCAACTTCAAATTAATAAATAATGGCAAGTTTAAAACCAATATTTTATCTGGCATTAATAACCTGGCATAAGGGCAGCCTAGGAATTCTACCATAATTAATGATGTTTTAATGATAAAACTCATTAAACTTTGGGAAATGCACCTTAGTTAACATTTTAATTATGCAGTAAACAGTTATTTTGAAGAGCATTTATTTTTATGTTAAGATATTTATTGAAGAAAATATAAATAGGAAGCCTTTTATGAAATTTTCAACAAAATATCAAATTAGCCCTTAACATTTGTACCTTTTTCTAGATTTTTTTTTTTGACAGAGTCTTGTTCTGCGACCCAGGCTGGCCTTGGGCTCAGGGCAGTCCTCCTGTCAGCCTCCCAAGTGTTGGGATTACAGGCTCCAGTTGTTTGCCACTATGCCTGGTTTATGTGGTACTCAGGAATCGAACTTGGGTACTTACCGCTTACTGGGCAAGCGCTTTAACTGCTGAACCATTCCTTCAGCCCGCCTTTTTCTATATTTTTAAATAGTCACATGATCTGTTTTTAATAGTAAAATACCTAAAATTTTGTAACCTACTCTTTACTTATCTATGGACAGTTTTGAATACCATCCTGCTGTTACTATTGTATATAGAGCAGTTGCTTGAAATAATGAATTTACAGTGACAGTCTTGTTAGAACTAGTTTGTCTGGTAGCTGAGCTGTTTTAACTAACACAATTTTGGGACTTGGTATTGGAGATGAGAGGAGTTAGGGCCAAAGACAACTCATACCATTTCTTACTATTATTATTATTTATATAAACCAAAATTTATTTAACTAGCTCTCTATTTTTGGACTTTAAGTAGTTTTCAGCGTTTTTGTTGACTTGGTAAAATTATATACAAAAATTTGGGGGAAATTTTTTATTATAGAAATTTTCAGATGTCTGCAAAACTAGAATAACTCTTTGAGTCTTTGGATACTCATCATAAGTTATTGTTTGTTTCCATATCTTTTCTGCAGTTAATTTTTTCCTGGAGTTTTTTTCAGATGATCCTAACCATAATATGTTTTCACTTATAAAAGCATTATTATGTGTCTCTAAAAGGACTGAACAAAAAACTACATTGCTATTATAGATTCAGTGAAACAAAATGATCCCTTAATATCATGAAATGCCAAGTCTATTTTTTTCTTTTTCTTTTTCTTTTTTTCTTTATTTTGAGGCAGGTTCTTGCTCTGTAGCCCAGGCTGGTCTTGGACTCAGGACAATCCTCCTGCCTCAGCCTCCCGAGTGCTGGGATTATAGGCATGTGCCACCATGCCTAGCTTTATGTGGTGCTGGGGAATCGAACTCAGGGTCTTGTGCTTGCTAGGCAAGTGCAGTAAAAGCTGTGCTAGTCCTCCTCTAAGTTCAGGAGATATAGAAGAAATGTGTAAGGCAAAGATGGGTGGTGTTAAGTCTACATAAACATTTTATACATCACATCTAAGAAGAGGTAACCGAAGTGAGTGAGGCTTTTTATAATAAATTGACTAAACAGCACATAAATTGTTTTTCTTCTTTGTAAAGAAGACAGCCAAGAAATACAAATTAAAACTAGAATCTAATACTTTTTTTTTTTCTTCCTGGCAGTGGTTGGGATTGAACTGAGGGTTTTTGCCCTGAACCATACCCCTACCACCAGCTTCCCACTTTGTAGATTTTCTTACAAGGTCTCGCCGAGTTGCTCAGTTGTCCAGGCTGGGCTCTAATTTGTGATCTTCCTGCCTCAGCATCCTGGAGTGGTAGTGTTATAGGCATATGCCACTATCCCCAGCTCAGAATGCTACTTTTAATAGTAAGAATTTGTTCAGAGATTGGCAAACTTGGATCCCTAATAACATAATAAATTATACATATTCAGTGTTTCCCTTGAGGACATGGGTTTAGAAAACAGGACTGTGTATCTGTTAGCTGTCACCTTTGCACATGGGAGGAGTAGATATACTTTCTATGTTAAGGTTCCCTGCTACTCTGGGGTGGTTACAAGTAACTTTCAGAAGCTGTTGAGTATGGTTATGTAAGGGGAAGCATAGGACAATCTCGGCTATTTTTGTTTCATTTGTATTTTGTCCGATAGTTTTACTCTTATTTTGGAGACATTGTTTTGGGAATAAATAGGGGATATAAAAAATAAGGAAAGACTAAGCTATTGATCAGAGGTGACTAAATGTGATGTTTTATGTTTTTTTGTTTTTTAGGACAGATGGAAGTTTTGTGGTTCATGACATACCTTCTGGATCCTATGTAGTGGAAGTTATTTCCCCAGCTTATAAGTTTGATCCGGTCCGAGTGGATATTACTTCAAAAGGGAAAATGAGGTGAGGACATCTGATTTAAAATTTACAGAGTAGTGAACAAAGTAGGTTTCATGTAAATTGGTTGATGATTTGCTGTGATGCTGGGGATTGAGCCTCGGGCCTCACGTGTACTGGGCAAATGCTTGGCTGTTGAGCTACATCCCCAGCCCTGAGAGCCACTATTTTGACTAATATTTATCAACAGGTTTAGTCAGTTAGTTTAAAATACATTTACTAAGCTAAACAGTCATATTTCATATTGGACATTTCATACTTTCATTATGACATTTGAATGAAAAATATTAGAAATGTTGGATAAGATATGACAAGTATTTTATTTTTTCTCCCCATTAGTCTTTGTATTAGTATGTATTTGCAATACATAATAATTACTTTCAACTTGAGGAATTGGTGCGTGTATATATTGCATCTTGATCATTTTTACTTCCCTTGTTTTTTTGAGACATGGTCTTACTTTATAGCCTAGGGTGGCCTTGGACTCAGGGACAGTCCACCTGCCTCAGCCTCCTAAGTGCTGGGATACAGGAGTACACCACCACCCCAGTTTTGTGTGGTACTGGGGAATTGTACTCAGGCCTTCCATTTGCAAGGCAAGTGCTTTAACTGCTATACCATTCCTCCAACCCCCACAAAAATCTTTCTAAACAAATTATTTTCTTTTGAATGTTTGTGGTGGGTGTGGTGGGAATTGCCTGTAAACCCAGCTTCTTGGGAGGTAGAGGTAGGAAGATCAGTCTGGGCACCTTAGCAAGACATTGTCTCAGAAGAATAATTTTTCAAAAAGTTCTTATATAGCTTAGTAATACAGTGCCTGCCTAGCATGCATAAGGCCCTCAGTTCAGCCTCTGTGAGTGCAAAGCAAAAAAAAAAAAAAAAATCCATGTCATCTAAATTTAGACCTAAATCTCCCCAGAGTGAGGAGTTCCCTAGGGAATCAACTGTAAATCACTCCTTTGCTGGGGGTTTTGATAATTCTGTATCCAGAAGACTTAGATTATTTAGTGGCAGTATACAAGTGAGAGAAAAAACGTTGTGCCTTGTGCTTGCTTTGGATCAGAATTACATCTAAGACTTGCTTATCCGTTTGACCCTTACTACCAGAATCTACACTGCCAGACTTCCAGTCTGACTTTGGCTGTTAGAGAAAAATATCTCCCAGGAAAACTGATAATTACGGTCCTTCCCTATTGAAATTTGGAGTATGAGCTTATTATTTGTTAGGAAATTTAGGCCCTTCTAAGCTGAGCACTTTATAAAATGGTCCCAGGTTATGATCTCTGGGCTACTAGCAGAGATGCACGCTTGATCTCTCTGAGAGGAGATACTCTAATATACATTTACTTACGTGGAAAAGGTCTACTTCCCTCACTGAATGTAAGGTGAAAACATCTGCTTTGACTCAGCAGATGAGTCAGACGTCCAAGAAGTTAAGACAGTAGAATTTCTGGATATAGACTGTAAGATAGTTTAAAGTATATTTATAGTGACTAAAGAAATAAAAGACTGCAGAAGAAATAACAATATGGAAATAGACAATAACTATTTGAAGAATAAGATTTTCACAATAAATATAGATATTGTAATATAAAACTCATTGGATATGGTATTTGACTGAACAAAAGTTTAATGAACTGGAAGATAAATTAGGAAAAAAATTGCCCAGATTGCATCACAGATAAATAAATGTACAGTGAAAGTAAGAGGAGACACTTTGAGAAGGAAATGCCCTTTGTGTGAGCATGGGAGTGTTTTGGCCTCATTATAGCATGTCTGCGGGGGAGGTGAGCTATCAGCAATGCATTGTTGCAAGACTATCTGGAATCAAATATTTCTGGCAAGTAGCCAGAAAATTGGATGCATCCGATAATGTATATCTTAACCCATTAAGAAAATCAAGAGTTTTGGTATGCTATAATACATTTATTACTAAATGTTATCAAAGACCTTTACAACTAAAAGGAAGCTTAGCCTGGTGGCACAGTCCTATAGTCCCAGAATTTGAGGCAGAAGGATTACAAGTTTAAGCCCAGCCTGCGCAACTCTGCAGTTTAGCAAGACCCTATCTCAAAATCAAAAATAAAAAATCGGCTGGGGATGTAGCTCAGTGTGAGTACCCTGGCCTAGATCACCAGAAACTCACTCTCTCTCTCTCTCTCTCTCTCTCTCTCTCTCTCTGTCTGTCTGTCTCTCTCTCTCTCTCTGATTCTCTCACACTCTCTCACTCACTCACTCACTCACTCACTTAGGGGACTTATCTAACCCGCAGGCGTAGTAGTGAGTGATAAAGCTGCAGTTGAAGATTCCAGGTCTACTGTTTTTTTCTCTGTACTATGCTGCATATTTTAGACATGCAGATAAAGCTACTGTGACCAGTTTTCCCAAGATCAAAAGTTTATTTGCCAGAGAGCATTTTGGAACAATCTGAAGGTAAATATAAGGTATTACTAATATAAACAGTCTTTTTCTTTCTTTTCTTTAAAAGAATAATAAATCTCTTTGTTTAGAAACAAAGGAGAGAGGTATGTGCTCCCAGTATCTGGAAGAGGGTTCCAAGTGGGTTGCCCAATAAACAGTTCTTTTAACTAGCTATGTTTTAAGTGAATTTACTGAATTTTTCTTATGTTTCTTTATCAGAGCAAGATATGTGAATTACATCAAAACGTCAGAAGTAGTCCGACTGCCTTATCCTCTCCAAATGAAATCTTCAGGTCCGCCTTCTTATTTTATTAAAAGGGAATCGTGGGGCTGGACAGACTTTCTGATGAACCCAATGGTACGTATCAAGCAGAAACAAAGCATTTTCCTGATCTCTAATTTGCTTCCACACCATTAACAGCCTCCTACTCCTGTGAAGTGGAAACTGAGGTCAGTTTATTAAATGATAGGATTATTGTAACTTGTGAATTTGAGAAGAGTGGCTTTGGGAATAAAAATAGTGATGATTGCATTGTAGATTTGGCATTGAAATGTCTAACAAAAAATTGAGGAAATGTTTATCATGGAATGTTTTAAAATTCAAATAGAACGAGAGAATGTAGTACATCATATATGGAGTTACTTCATCTTCCTCCTCCTTGCATGTTAATCTATTGATAAATGTGCCGTTTTTTTAATGAACCCTGTTGACAGTTTCCCCCCCTTTTAAACACAAATAGTGAGCAGAGATGTTATTCTGTGGTAATTTAAGTAGCTGATGCTATTTTAATACTACTAATAAAAACCTATCAGAATACATCCTTTAGAGACAAATTGAACTTTCTTTTTTAAAGCTGCTTTTGAAAGTCAAATTATTTTAGAATTGTACAGCTTGTTTGTGCACACGTATGTGTGTGTGTGCTTGTACGTGCATGCATGTGTTTGCATGCATTACTGGGAACCAAACCCAGGAGTGCTCTACCACAGAGCTACCTCCTCAGCTCTTGCTACTTTACTTTGAGGCAGGGTCTTGCTAAGTTGCCTGGGTAGGACTTGAACTTGCTGCTGTCCACCTACCTCTGCCTCTCTCGGTGCTGGAATTAACAGAAGTGAGCTACTGTGCCTAGTTAGAATTGTCTACGTTTGGATCATGCTTCTTGCTGGTATCTATCGCAGGATCTTCAGGGGCTGTACATCCTCTTCTAGAGGGGGATAAATCAGTACCCAGAAATAGTTACCAGGCTGGAAGGAGAAAGGGTAGATTGAATAGGAGAAATCATCAATGATGTTCCATAGTTTAGTAATATTTCATGTCCTTGTTTCGAAATTCTGGAGAAGTGTGCAGTGCTAGAGGATTCTGGGTCATGTTTCAGAAGTGATTTGCTAAACTGGTTGCCATGTACTTTTGCAGGCTTGAGAGGGGCCATGTTAGGGAGAGGAGCCACGCAGTCCCTGGGGAGGAGCAGGCAGCTGGCTGCTGGGCCCGCCATTCCCAGGGCCAGATTGTAGATGGAAAAGAATTAATAGAGAGTTGCATTTGCAGACTGCTTGTTAGATAAAACTGTTAAGTGCAGAAAGATTTTTGGGTGTCAGAGATAAGCAGCAAGATGTTCATAAAGTCTGAACACACAGGTTACACTCTTTTAGTCCAGGACCTCCTGTCATCAGAACTAGCTCCGGAGTGGAGGAATAGCACCGTGGTTAGAGTGCTTGCCTAATGGGCAGGAGGCCCTGAGTTCAGTCCCCCAGCACCACATAATAGCTGGGTGTGGTGGCACACAGTGGTGCACGCCTGTAATCCCAGCATTGAGGCAAGAGGATTGCCATGTGTTTGAGGCCATCTTGGCCTACATAGCAAATTCAGGACCAGGCTGGACAATATAGAGCTAGACTACCTCAAAAAAAAAAAAAAAAAAAAAACTAGCTCAGTGGAATTGAGGTGAAAGTTGTTTATATACATTTGAATCTTTGGTTTCACCATTAGTTTTTAAACGCAGTTTTTGTTTTACAAATAATAAAGGGGACTTTTTTTTCCTCCTCTTACAGGTTATGATGATGGTTCTTCCATTGCTGATATTTGTGCTTCTGCCCAAGGTGGTCAACACCAGTGACCCTGACATGAGGCGGGTAAGCAGACGGCCCAGCTGGGGATTTTATCCCTATGCTGCTGACTGATCCTTGCCATTGTGGCCAGCATTTAGTAGACATTTGCTCAGGATCCACATTTTAGTGGTGAAAAGGAAATATGGAACACAGGCATGGGAGATCAAGCCCAGAGCCTGTGATGTGATAGGCAAGAGAGCTCTGTCAGCTCCGCTGCCAGCCCGGGTGAAGTATGCTTAAGGGTTGCATTTAGTGTGGCATCATTCAGGACTGTAAATTCTCCGTTTCCACCTTCCTTCCTTCTTCCTCAGTAACTAGTATGAGGACGCACCTGACTGGAAGCATCATGGTGCCAGTCCTACCATGTGCTTTTTCTCCCTACAGGAGATGGAGCAGTCAATGAATATGCTGAATTCCAACCACGAATTACCTGATGTTTCTGAGTTTATGACAAGACTTTTCTCTTCAAAATCATCTGGAAAATCTAGCAGTGGCAGCAGTAAAACAGGCAAAAGTGGGGCTGGCAAAAGGAGGTAGTCAGGCGGGGCGCAGCAGGCTCCTGCACGAGCCTGGCAGCCTGGGTGGCATCCGCGTCTCGAGGGAAACCGGGAAACCGTGTGGAGCAACTACTGTAACTTGAGTCATCCTGCAAGTTGATCTCTTACAACTGTTGTATATGTTACTTTTTAACACGTTTTGTACTTGGTACGTAAGCAAATCCAGGTGTCATTCTTTGTCTGTATGAGGTCAATATTGATGTCACTGAATTAATTACAGTGTCTATAGAAAATGACATTAATAAGTTATATGAAGTACTATACATTATGTATATTAAAAGAAGTCTCAATCCAGAGATCAAGTTACCTTCTTGTTTTCACTTGTTTCTTTTCTCCTTTTTATTTTAATCTTTGAGGCTTGCAGTGATCTTTTCTATATAAACAGAAATATTTGCTATTTTTAGAGTACCACGTACTGTGTCTTTTTGTGTGGCCATACCTTAAAAATTTTCAGCCCCTCCCTGCCTTCTAATATACCCTCATATGTAAAGTAGAACCTATGTTTGAATAGAGCCTATTATTTTTAAAATTCTGGTCACCACCCCTGATATTTATTTTACAGTTATGGTGCACGTACTTGGTGTGATTCCCCAGCAGAGCACAGGGAGGGATAATCCGTGCGCATGTCAGTAGAGCCTCCTGTGTAGGGAGGAAAGAGAAATGGTGATGGAATGAACGGTAAGGGAGGGGCTTGGGCAGCAGGCGCGCCCCCCAGAGGCCAAGGATAGAAAATCACCCTGGTCCTGATACTGGTGGTGTAGCACAGGCAGCTTTTACATTGTCTCAGTCTTTCTCGTGAGTGATTCTTGGAATTCTCAGGCCTGCCTAGACGACTCCACCTGGCGTATCAAGGGCACGGAGGTTGAGAAGCAAGGGTGCGCGCGAGGCAAGCGCAAAGGAGAGAGCATGGGGCATGAGAAGCGCCGTGAGAAGGCCAGGAGAGAGCGGCAGAGCGGCCCTCCCGGGAGCCAGTCTCGGGCCGCGGCAGTGCCTGCTGGTTGCTGCCTGGCGGTATGGGGTTTTCCGTAACACACCCCCTCACCTCTGCTTCTGTGAGGGACTCCTCACCCGCCTCTGTACACAGCCCCAGGAAACTTAGAGGTTCACCAGCTTGGATGTCCCCGTTACCTTTACTTGGGCTTTTCTGTGCTTACCTGGGGTAAATCAACACAGGTGCTGGTGTTCCCCCAGGAAAAGGCATTTGTGTGACATTTGTAAACATAACACATATCCCCTTCGTACATCACAGAAACGTTGATGGCTTACAGAGAGCTTGTCTTCCACAAGAACTTTGTTGAGCATGTTGGCACACCAATAGATGTTTGTTGATTGAGAAAACAAAAGCCTTAAGCCTCCTCATCTGTAAACAGAGGGATTTGAATTAGACTTGTATTTCTTTTTATATCCCAAATTCTATCATAGTTTTAGCCCAGGTTTGTTTTGTTTTCTTTTTTTGGTACTTGTAAGGGCCACCACAGGCCCCCCATCTAGAGTGGGAGGGTGCAGTTTCTTATCTTGCCAGTCTGAAGAGAAAGTGAGGCATTGTGGGAAGGCCAGTCATAATTTATTCAGTACAGGACAGGACAGGCAGGCACAAGTTGCCCATGCATGTCGTGGTCTATTAGTCTTTGTCATAACTCACCCTCCATAGGTCACAGCCATAGCTGTCCTCGAATGTTGCCTCAGGTCGCTCCTGTTAGCTGCCACCACACAAGAAATAAACCCCGAACTTATATGGTAATACAGACAAAAGTGGCACTCTGTCAAGCACTGACATAGGACAGGGCCTCGGGGCTAGTGCCACAGCAGCCAGCGAGCCAGGTCAGCACCACTGTTGACCATTGGAGAGGCTCCAGGCCATGGCGAGAGGACTCAGGCCGCACTGTGGGAAAGCCCTGGGAAACCCAGCACCTAAGTTACTCTGGGGTCCCAACAACATTGAACATGGAACTCAGTGCCTTCAGCGTGAGGTATAGCACCAGCCCATTTTTATATTATTTTTCACATTTTAAGACAGCGTCTCGCGCAGTTGCTAGGCTGCTCAGATTAGGCTGGAACCTGTGGTCCTCCTAATTCTGCCCCCCAGAGTGCCGAGTTTACCAGCCTGTGCCATCAGCCTAGTTGTAGCTGTTAGTATAGCAAGTCCTGCCACCCACTGGGTGAAGAAAGGCTCCAGACTCAAGGTAGAAAGCTGCTCACAGGTGTGCAGAGGAGTGGCCAGATGGAGCCCAGGGCCAGGAGCACCGCCCCTGACTTACACCTGGGCACGCAGCCACGTGGTCATTAGTTAGGCAGGCGGGCCCGCAGGTGCGGCCCCTCTGGCTTTCCTGGGGATACTATGCCTTGATATTTCAGTGCTCGGAGTCCACAGGCAAGGGAAGGAGAATCCAAGACAACTGCAGCCACCTGGAAGTCGAGTCCTGGAAGAAGAACTACAGCTGCTCAAGAAGGCGAATCCCACAAGGCAGTGCTCAGCCTCCGTGAATCGTCATCCACATGGCTGTTTGGTGATGTGGCCTGAGTCATCTTACTCCTCCTGCAAGTCACCCTGCGCCCATACTTCTGTAAGTAGCCCCAATAAACTCCTTGGTTCACCAAGCTGGTGACGTGGTTACTTTGCTCTTCGTCTGTGCCCTTGGCTGGCGTGAATGGAACTTAGTTTTATGTAACACCTGGCCTGATACATTTTGCTTGTAACTATACGATCAGTGTGAACTCTTCTCTCCCTTTCTTTCTGCTGCTCTCCACAGGGAAAAGTATAGGACTTTTGTTAGATTCAAATTATGTGTATCACCTTTTAAATGTAAGTATCTTTTTTATAATTTTTTACATCTAAATTAAATCTCAATAGTGACTTTGTGCAAACAAATCCCCTGCCCATTCTTGCCAGGAAACCCTGGTGCCCTGGATGGCTTTGTGGGGGGGACTACTGTTCTCAGGTTTCAAACTGTGTCTTTTTTTTTTTTTTTTGAGTTGAAACCTCAGAATCATCCTTGTTGTGATTAACATTTTGAAAAGATTCGGGACTTTACCTTGCCTTTTTAGAATAGTATTTTCTCATTTTTCCCTTCTGTTTCCTCTGACTGAAGAAGCAACTATGTAGCATTTTTTCAGCAGTTGAAAGAGTCTCAAGGAACTGGTGAGGAAGGTTAGATAAAGCACAGATAAAAACTTTTATTTATTTATTTTTTCTTCTTTTTGTTGTTGTTTTTGAGACAGGGTCTTGTTCTGTAGCCCAGACTGGTCCTGAACTTATTATGGAGCCTGGGCTGGCCTCAGACTCACAATCAATCCTCCTATCTCGGCCTCCTGAGTGCTGGGATTATAGGCGTGCACCATCACACCTGGTTTATGGGCTTATTATATGGTGCTGGGGAATTGAACTTAAGTACTTAGCACTTGCTAGGCAAGAGCTTTAACCTCTGAGCCATTCCTCCAGCCCCAGATAAAAACTTAGTCACTCAGATTTTCAGGAAGTTTGGGGGATGTTTGTGCTTGACTAAAGTTCCTTGTGTTTAAAAAAATCAGAAGTCTCTTGTTAACTATTGTAAAGAAAGGAACAACTTGAAACAACTATTTTCACTTTTGTTCTTGCCTTTCAGTTCACAGCTAGACTTACTTTTGCATGGTTGCAACCATATATGCACAGTTTTGTATTTAAACTTAAGATTCTGTTGCGCAAAATTAATTTCAGAGAATACAATGCAAGCCAGTGGCTAAATCCTTTAATTCAGTTCAAGTCATGTGCTGAGACAGATTATATTTTTCTGTATTTTAGGTATGATATTTTAATGGCTAAGAGTCATTTTTTCTAAATTTATAAGATGTGTGACAATATTCAACTTACAGACATGCTTGTGTTATTCAGGAGATCTGAAAGGTAGCTTTGGTAAGATTCAGACATTGCCTACAAACTATGGGTATTCTTAATTTTCTCTCCAAAATTTGTATCCTGTAAACTATGGGCATTGTTTATATATTCTTTTCCCCCATTTTATTAATATATATATATAATACATAATGTTTACAATGAACTTGAGTTCTTTGTACACCTATATATTAAATCCACATTACAATCCCTTCTTCTCCCCATTTTTTGACCCTTCCATACCTTTTCCATCCCCTCATAACTCCTACTATCATGATTCTATCCTTGAGGTATTAAAAGAACTTTTGGAAAAAAATTCCTTCCCCCAAGTAGCACCAAATGTTAGCTTGCCTCTTTTACTCAGAGCAATACAACCTCATTATGGGAGTGAAGGGGAACAGAAGCTTTGCACAGTGGCTTCTGCTGAGTAGGGTTGATTCAGGTCAGCAGGCAAACCAAAGAAGGAGAAGGAATAAATAAGTTTGTTCGAGGAGCGAATAGAAGGAAGGAGGAGAGCCAGAGAGACTGGCTCTGCACAGTGTCTCCAACCAAACTCAGTTGACTCTTCATCTCCCAGAAGTTTCATAAACTAATAACCATTGAAGGGTCATCTCCACCCTTGAGGTCATTTTCAAAGCAAAATTTCCTCATAAATGAGTGCCAATAATTTTATTCCCTTTAAAAACTTTTTTAAAAGGAAGTTTAAGGGAAATTTTAGAAGTGAATTGATGAAGATTGAGATGTATCACAGAGGTACAATGTGATGATTTCACGCAGGCACACGTTGTGTGATGATCGCCACAGTCAGATGACTGACCAGACCCATCACCATTCGTGCCGTACCTTGGATCTCCAGGACGCGTTCATCTTACACATGAGAGTTTGTATCCTTTGACCAGCATATTTCCATCTTTCCCACACCCCAGCATCCAGCAGCAGTTGTTTGATTCTCTGCTCTGTCAGTTCAGCTATTTTCATTTCCATGTGTGAAATCATGCACATGAGTCCTCAGTAAAACTTTAGAGTAATTAATATTCTTATTTTTCAGATGACGAAACAGATTAAATTTTTCCGAAGCTCAAGGTTAGGTAAGTGGTCTTCATCTAAAGCAAACTCTATTAACTGTTTCCTGTAGTTCTGTTATCCCAGCTAACCTAGAAATACTCAGCATTCATATGCCCATAATTAAAATATAGTCATCACTTCTAGCCTGCCTACTTTTCACCTACTTCTGTTAGCGCAATCAGAGCATTTGCCTCTCCTTCCAAGTACTTCTTAGAGAGAAGTGGCAGTATAGTCCAGAGAAGATGGTTTTCAAGGCAAAATAAAGTTCCAGCCCTGTAATCCTAGATGTTTCTGACAGGCAAATCTGATGGGGTTGCAACTCTTTGTTGACTTTCCATCATCTTTGACCCCTTACCATAGAGAGTCTGAAGACTCATTTCTTACTGCTTTCTTCACACATGCATTTTGAATGATTCACAGCTCCAGCTGAAAGCCCTGAATGCTTTCATACCTTTGGGCCTTTTTGAGTTGTCTTCCTCTACTTCTCTACCACTATCTCTTTTACTTTTCTACTTCATACAAGCTCATCAGGATTTAGTGTAGAAAGTACCTGTGAAAGTCTTTCCCATGTCCCCAGGTTTGGATAACAGCCTCTGTGTCTTTCTTTGTGCCACTGTATTTCAGTGCTTCATGTTATTGACTTGTTTACATTGATGATTCCTCTGGTCCTTAAGCTCTTTGGACTGTGCATGAGTAACACAGTAATCTTATCTTCATGGAAGTGTAGGAGGATCTTAATTTTTGAAAACAGCTCTGGTTTGACCCAACTATACCTCTTATGGATATCTTCACCGAAGAGTTAGTCATCATGCAAGGGTGATACATGATACCCATATTTTTAGCCATACAACTTATAATAGTCAATGCTTGGAAGCAGCCAGTATGTCCATCAGCAGATGAATGGATAAAGAATATATGGAATATTTACACAATGAAGTATGACTCTGCCATAAAGAAAGATAAATTTGAATCATTTGTAGGAACATGGATGTTCCTTGAGATCATTATTCTTAGAGACATTAACCAGACATAGGAGGTTAAGTATCTCTCTAATATGAGAAAACCAAACCATGAAAAAAGTAAGAGATGAAAGAAAGTAAGAAGATAGACTTTGTGGAGTGGGAAAAGGAATGTGAGTTGGGGCGAGGGAATTGGGAAGGGAAAAGGGAAGTAAAAATGATCAAGATGTGATATTAAATTTAAAAATGCAATGCAATTCTGGGTGACAGCCGGTTCTGTCATGTGTTGTTGGGACTCCAAATCATTAGACAAAGAGAACAATGGTCATGGTGAATTAAATTTCTACTTAGGGAACTACAGGGATACTAGTCATTCTGGAAAAATCAACAGCAGCAGAAAAAGATCACGTACAACCCCACATAAAGTCAGGGACTTCATCATAACACCTTGTACTTCAGGTGTGTCCACATTTTGTAGCAGAGACTGCATTGTAAAGCACCTATACTTCATTATGTGCCATGTTGGATGAGGAGACTGGGACTCTGGCCTCAGGCCTAGCGTTACAGGGAGACACAGGGATAACTCAACCGAACTTACATGTATTTGATGAGAAAATAGATAGATGATACCAAGGGGGAATGTAAGGTTCCACAAAAGTGCATAAATGGGGAACCTACACTGGGAGGGAGAGGGCAAATGCAGGAGTATTTCCCTGGAAAAGATTACATAGGCATTAGTTAGGCTGAAGCCAAGAATATGGGAGTTAGACTGAGGTATTGCCCTGTCTGAGCAGAGGGTTGTGCCAGGAACAGGGTGGCTCCGAGGGAACTAGGAGAGCAGTACAACCAGAGCAGTCCCCGAGGGATAAGTATCGGGAATGTGAGCAGAGACTGCTTGGCTGTGCCTGTGTCCTTATCTTCTAGAGGTCACCACCTTGTTTCTAGGACACAGATAAAGGAAAGTTCTGGGTACACAAATTGGGGTCACCCCAGCTTGAGACACTGGCAGGTTAATGCACATTGATAATGAAGTAAAATGGGACTATGGCATAGCTCTGTGGTATAGCACTTGTGGAGTGTGTGCTAGGTCCTGAGGTCCATCTCAGCACAAGAATACTAATAACAGTAATGAAAAGCAGAGTGGTGAAGTCATAAAGCTCCTTCTCTCAGCCTCAGCAATTGATTTGAGCATAAGCCAAGATGGTATTTCAGTATTCATTTTATGAACAGGCTCACTACAAGCTTCTTTTATGTAGTGTCCCCTAGTACATCTAAAACAGATTTGATTGATAAAGGCAAGTTACACAGTTTAGGAGAGATAGCTTATGCAGACCTGAATCTGGCTGTGACTGGCTGTGATTACCTGGGCATGGTCAGCTGGCCATAGCTGGTACTAACAAGCCTTCTGACACACTGTGGTATGTGAAATCCATCACCCCAAAGTGTAGACTCTTCAGTGCAAATGTCAGGGTCCCAGAAGCTTTGAGAGAGTATGTTAATTGGAAGGAAAACAAGCTGTGCTTTTTCCTTCTTGTTTTGTTTTCTGTCCATTTCGGGCCCACCTTCCGATCTCTCAGTGATGTACCCAGCAGAGGTGTGGCATGAAGACAGCTTTTCTTTCCCTCCATCACCTCGGAAACGTGGGGAGTGGCTGGAAAGGGGTTCCTGCTCCTTTTCAAGGCCTTTCAGAGGGCTCGTCACTTGTAGGCTCTCAGCTGTCCTGGTCTGAATTAGCCATTCCACTTTGAGACCCCTTTGTGTCCTCACTGCTTCAAGTTGTATATCGAAATATGGGTGTGTGGTGGTTTGGATTTGGAATGTCCCCCAAAAGCCTCATGTTCCT
Source organism: Ctenodactylus gundi (assembly GCA_004027205.1). NCBI lineage: Eukaryota > Metazoa > Chordata > Mammalia > Rodentia > Ctenodactylidae > Ctenodactylus > Ctenodactylus gundi. Next base: position 337,163 of record PVKB01000919.1, on the reverse strand, counting down.
ATGGATAATGTATAGGGTTAGGAGGTGGGGCCTGGCTGGAAGGGTGGGTGCTTGGTGATTGACCTGGAGGGGCGTGTGCTGGTTCCGCCCTTCTTCCAGTCTCTCTTCCACTATGATATAAGGAGCTGCTGCTGGAGCTCTGGCTCTGCCTCTGCCTCCAGCCTCTACATGTGCTCCCACCATTTTCCAGCTGTTCACCTGTGAATGGACTATGACCTTCTGAAACTGTAAACTATAATAAATCTTTCCTCCCTAAGTTGTGGATGTTGGGTATTGAGTCACAGAGATGAAAAAGTAACTAAGACAGTGTGTGACTGTAGGATGTGAGTTTGAGGTTGTCCTTTCAGAATTCTATGGGTAATTCTAATTTCTGTATTTCTAAAGGACCTCTACTCCTCGCAGGAGGAGTTGGATTATGGAGTAGAAAGATTGGGATGTGCCAGGCAGTGCAAGTCTTCTTTCTGAAAAACATAGCATCTCAGCATGTAGCTCACTAACTGAACTCAAATTAGGAGATAAAAGAAGACTATGCTTGTGTGATCTTCTTAGTGGAATGTTGGATGTAAGATACATGCTTTCCTGTCACTTTCTACTCATTCTGTTTCTTCAGACACATAAGGGTTCCACCTTTGCCTTCAGGCTTTGAGGCTAATTTTCTGCCTGTGACAAAGAGCAGGAAGAAAAGATGCCTGGAAAAAGGGAAATATTTATGTTTGGGGAAGAGGAAGGCCATTAGTACCACTTAAATGATTTTTTTTGGTGCTATAATGGCTTCATCCATCATCCTGTCTCTGTTCCTGAGGGGCAGAGACAGTGTACTGTTACCCTTAATGCTGCCAAGATTTCTACTCACATCAATAATTTTTTGCTGAACAAAGAAGCAACAAAACATAGAGATAATCAAGGATGCCAGGATGGTGATTCTTGGATCTAAAAAAGATATTGAAGAAAACAGAATGGAGGGGTTTGAGGCATTTGGAGAAGAGGGCTCTGGTGGCAGATAGAGGAAAGAACATGAATTAAGGGTGTCTTAGTCACTTTCTGGTCACTGGGAATACCCAACACCCACAATGTAAAGGTGGAGAGGTTTATTTTAGTTTTCATTTAAGAGGTCTCAGTCAATCTGTGCATGGTCAGATGCTCATGGCAGAAGGGCCTGGTGGAGACAAGCTGCTCATCCCATGGTGTCCAGGAAGCAGAGAAGAGAAAGGTGGAGCCAGTGAGAGGGGTAGACCCTTCATGAGTGGGGATGGGGCAGGGTTGCCTAGGAAGTGTGAAGCCCTGAGTTGCATCCTCCAGCACCATGTAATAGCTGGGTGTGGTGGTGCACCCCTCTAATCCCAGCACTCAGGAGGCTGAGGTAGGAGGATTGCTCTGAGTTTGAGGCCAGCCTGGGCTGGTGAGTTCAGGACCAGCCTGGACTACAGAGTGAGACTCTGTCTCAAAAAAAACAAGGTTCTACCTAAGGTCATGCTCCAATGATTTGCCCCTTTTTGCTCAAGCCCCATCTTTAAGCAGCACATGAAATCGATAGATTAATGTATTTCATCCACTTATCCCATGATCCAATCAGCTTCTGAATACATAAAGTTGTGGGGAACCTTTCAGATCCCAACCACAGCAATGCATAAAAATGAAACAAGGGTTTCTTATTTTGAATAGGAACTATTCATTTTAGGGAATGAAAATCCAGGGGTTTTATTAAAACATCTAAGAAAGTGATCCGGATCATGGCTCATTTGTCCTGGTTATAGAAAATAAAGAACCTAAAGTCTTGATTAGATCCCTATATTTGTGATCCAAGCCCACAGGGGCCCAGAGAAGTGAAGCTGGGAAGTTGGAAAGGGCGGCTTCCCTTGGAGAAGTTCCTACATGGGTCTTCAGAGAGCCTCCCCTCAGCTAGGCTCACGTGGGTGTGCCTCCAGCTTCCGGGGCTGCTCCCTGCCACTCACAGAGCTTGGGAAATGTAGCTCCTGTCTTTAGTTTTCTGGAGTTTTTCTGGCCGGGAGAGTAGAGCCAACTCATTTGAAAAACATGTGATAACTGTCCTTGTTAAGACTGCCTTTCTCTCCCAGGTCCTGGGGATGGAGCTAAAGACCCTGGTTGTCTTTTCAGTCATGGTCCCAAAACCCTTACCATTCCATACTACCCAGAATTCATCTACAGTTTGTAAAACAGGAGAGTGCTTTTCTTGCTTGGTCAAGAGTCGAATTGTACTTTCCAGCCCAACAAATAGATTGGAATTCTAATCTCTAGTTCCTTGGAATGTGACCTAATTTGAAACACTTGAGGCTGCTGCTGCCAGGAGAGAGATCTTGAGCAGACCCACTGGTGCCCTCAGAGGAGCACGACCCTACTGATAAGCTAATCATGAACTTCTGGTCCCCAGAACTGTGACATGGAGCTGAGGTCCTCAGTTTGAGGAACTGTATTACCATTGTCCTAGGGAACTAACACAATTATTTTAAAAATAAGATTTTATGTGTCTAAAATATATCCCCTTGGATAGTAATTGCTTCTTCTCAAGAATTCCTGAGGACAATAATTCCTGCGTTGGGTATATCTAACAGAGATGAAAGATGTGGATCTTCTATCCAGAATACACTCATTTCATAGAACTAAGTGGGAGGGGAGTGGGAATTAGGAGGGTGGGGGGTCAGGGGAAGGCTTGGGGGGTCCACGAGTGGAGAGGTGAGGAGTTTGGAATTCAGACATGATATATATGTGCACAAAACACTGAAGTTCATTGTAAACATTATGGATCACATATATGCTTATTAATAAAATAGAAAAAAGAAAAAGACATGTAACTTCTAATCTACCTTTAATTAAATAGGCGCTCTCCAGGCTGGTTGAAGCCACATGATTTTCTGCTTGGTAGAGTTTGAATGGACAGATATTTTCTGCATGAAAATTGCCAAATAGCGCTCAGCAGCTCTGTGGGTGAGAGTGTGTTTATATGTACAAGGAAAAAAAAAAATACAAGGATAGATGCTATGATATTTGGCAGAATTTGCTAGAATTCCTGATCATTTTTATTTGCTCATTTGTTTTCTAGGAAAATATACATTATAGTATTAATCATTGTATTAAAAGTATATTCTAGTGAGTGAAAGCAAACCTAGTATCACTTCGCATTTTTTTGAGACCCGGTCTTGCCATGTAGCCAGGCTAGTTTTGAAGTCCTAGGCGCAAACAGTCCTCTTGTCTCCACGTCCAGAGTGGTGCAACCACTGGAATATATATATATATTAGTACGGGGATTGGACCCAGGGCCTTCACTCAGAGCTATGTCATCAGCTCTTTCGTTTTTATTTTGAGACAGTGTCTTGCTAAGTCACTAATTAGTTTGGGCTGGGCTCAGACTTGGAATTGTTCTGTCTTAGCTCCCCCAGAGTTCTGGAATTACAGGCATGCACCATCATAAAACAAAAAACAAAAAAACTTTTTCCTGACTCTTCTGAGCGGAACTTACCTTCTGTGTACCAAATAACTTATCAAAGACCTTTCCATCCATGCCATTTCCAGAGAGAGGAGTGGTCCTCCTAAAACCAGGTTAAATCTATATCATCTTCTCCTCTTTCCTGTCTTCCAGACAGTGGTATTTACTTCTGTAATCTACTGTGTGGTTCAGTAGGGGAACTATGCTAAAGTTAATACTCACAAACAGTAGCTGTATGGATTCTGAATGAAAATGACTGGACTCTAAAATTTGCCTTTGGATACTTGGGGGACTGCTAAAAAGTAAGTACCAGTTCCTCAGCTTGTGATACTGGGGTTAAGAGAGCCCTGGGTTCCATCCCAGCATTGAACAAAAATAAAATTATTTCAATAGATATTCTTTGAGAAATGACTGTATTAGGAACAGCAAAGAAAAGTTGGGACCTTTTTTGGATTAAAGGATTCTAAATATGACCCGGCAACTGAATGCATATGTGGTCCGGGGTTAGATTCTGAAGTGGAAGAGACATTCTTCTAATGAATATTTGAGTGACTAGTAAAACAGTATGAGCTGAACATGGTGGCACCTTGTAATTTTAGCACTCTGAAAGGCTGAGGCAGGAGGATTGGAAGTTCAAGCTCAGCCCGCGCAATTTAGTGACTTAGTGAACCATGCCCCTACTCCCAGCAAAAAGAAGAAGAAGAAAAAAAAAAAGGGCTGGGAATGCAGCTCAGTGCAAAGTCCTTGGATTCAATCTCCAGCACCAAAATAAAGGCCTTTTTTGAGTATGAACTGTGGATCACGTAATAATATTGTAGCAGTGGCAAATTTCTGGATTCTTTTATTTGTTTTTTATTTTAATATTTGTATTGTGGTTATATATACTATGGTTACTTCTTCAGAAGTCCATGCTGGAGTACAGGTATTTAAAGGTAAATGCATACCCTATGTCTTAGTTACTTTTTCATCATTGTGACTCAATATCTGACATCCACAACTTAGGGAGGAAATATTTATTGTAACTTACAGTTTCAGAAGGTCTTGTCTGTTCATGGATAGGTGGCTGGAAAATGGTGGAATCCCATGGTGGGGTCAAAGTTAGAGCCAGAGCCAGAGCTGGTTCTCCAGGAGACAGAGATCCTCAGCATGGCAGAACAGAGACAAGTCAGGGAGGAAGGGTGGAACCAGCATACGCTCCTCCAGGTCAATCCCCAAGCATCCACCCCTTCTAGCCCGGCCCCACCTCCCAACAGAACATAGTATATATAGTCATATGAAGCTTTTGGGGACACTCCAGATCCAAACCATGACACTGTGTCTGCAACTACTTTCAAAAGGTGAAGAAAAGGTATATTTACACATATGCAGGACTGAAAGAATACCAGAGCACTTGCCTAGCAAGCACAAGGTCCTGGGTTCAATTTACCAGCACCATATAAGCTGAATGTGGTGGCACATGCCTGTAATCCTAGCACTTGGGAGGCTGAGGCAGGCGGATTGCTGTGGGTTCAAAGCCAGCTTGGGCTACAAGGTAGTTCAGGAGCAGCCTGGACTACAGAATGAGATTGTCTCAAAAAAAAAAAAATCACCCCAACAACAACAACAAACAAATATCACGTGTGCATAAAGAGAACATGGCATAATGTTAGTAATGTCATAATGTGGGTAAAGAGTACAGGAATTATATATTTTTTTTTAGCTTTTGTGTAAGTCAAAATTGTTTCAAAAAAGCATTTTTTAAAAATGTGCTTGGAAACACAGTATCATAGATGCATTTATTTGCCTTCTCCAGCTCACTCACAATTTGGGTCTTTTACCAGCCAAGAGGTTATGTAACCTTGAACTTGACTGAAGATGGGAGGGAATAGAATACAATGACTAACAGGGAAATACAGCCTTTCCATTCGGTACAAAGTGTCTGCCTGATGAGGGCTGTGGTTTGAGTCTTGTCCCACGCTCCTTGCTGTAGGAGAAAAGGGGAGAATTTTAATCTCAGACCTCTAGCCATCCTTATTTAACCTTAATGTGGTCATTGGGACCAGGGAGGAAAGGCAGAATCACAAAAGGTAGCAGGAGGGGAGGGCATCTAGACTATTTTCCACATAGGACCCTTGTACCCACAGCTTCACCATGTTAACCCAAGACCATCTCCTTCAGACACTTTGCATTGGACCACTGTGTGATTAAATTTCTTTAATATCCAGAATAATGCCAGTACAATACAAATGCCTTGCTGTGATTCCAGTATTTACAGTACACAACTGGATATTCCAATCCAGAGGTTTAGGTACAGATTTTACAATTACAGAGCCAATATCAGCATTGTCTTCAAAGGAGATTCACCAGAGGAGCAAAGCAGAGGCCAGGAATATTCACAAAATGCTTTGTTTAACCAAAACTTGTTTAAAAAAACAAAGATCTCATAACAGGTCATCAAATTCACAGACAAGGAAAAACAAATTATGCTGTCAGCACACAGCAGCATCCAGTGGGATCTAGCCAACCTGCACACAGTTGACCACCAGCAGAGCTTGGGGAAGAGGGAGATGAGAAGCCCAGATCCCAGAAGTCAGGTCCTGCCCTACCATCCCCTCACCCCTGAAGGTCACACTTGCACCTGTTCATTCTGCAAAGATCTTTTGCTAGAGAAAGCTAGTTTTCCCTGGTAGTTTGGGGGGAATTTTTTCTACGTCAAGGGGCATAATCTGCCTAAGTGGCTGCCCTCCAAAACCGTGATAAATGGAGATCCGAAGCCGGGAAGGGGAGGGCAGGTATAAATGATTCAGGTGTGATGTGTACAGGCTGCAGTTCCTCAAGCTGAATGTAACTGTTGGCTATGAGAGACACATCTGAACAAAAATAATTATTATGGATGGAAAGTGGAAGGAACAGTCTTCTTAATTAATTTTACAAATAGGAACAAAACAAGCTGTGGAGTCTGAGGGTGCCCCCAGCAGCGCCCCCTCCTCCTCCAGGTCTGAGTCCTTGCTTGGAATGGTTTATCTCTTTGCTGTGAACAGCAAAGGCCCAGCGTGGGTTTATAGTGCTGTTCTCATACTGGAACCTTTATCAGGAACTGAAGTCTTAAGTAAAAAGTCATCTGAGCCAGGTGACATGGGTCTGTGATCCCAGCACTCTGGGAGGCTGAGGCAGGAGGGCAAGTTCAAGCCCAGCCTGGTTAACTTTGGAATTTAGTGAGAACCTCTCTGAAGATAGAAATGCACTGGGGATACAGCTCAGTGTGAAGGCCCTGGGATCAACACCACCACACACACACACAAAAAATAAATACAGAAAAGAACTGTTCATTTAGAGCTGGTGGAGCAGGTTTATTCATGAGATCACACCCGGCTGACTTCATGCCAGCCTGGAAGACTCTGTCCCGGAGAACGGGGCCAATTAATAGTGTCTACTGCTTCCTTAACAGGTGCAAACCCGCCTTCCCAAAGGGCCACCCAGCAACTGTGCTGCTTCCTGGAGGTTTCATCTCAAAGTCAACTCCCTGTGGAACCGTAGGGAGGTGTGGTTGGAGCCCTGTGCCTTGCCTGAGATCCTCCTGCCCCCAGCCCAGCCTCCTTGGCAGGGCCTGTAAGAAGCCTATTCTGCTCTTTCTGAGTAGGTGGAAACTCAATTTCCCAGGACAGTAGAGCCAGTTCTTCATTTTCATCTCCTTAATAAATGAGGCTGAGAAAGAGCTGGCCTGAATTGAGCAAAATGGAGTTGGGAGGTTTTGAATCCTAGCTGCAGGTGTAATCAGCAGGTTCAATGTTGAGCTTCTGACACAAACTCCATCTTTCAGCTCCTCACCGTGTACCGCTGGACCGCTTCCTTTGTGAATCTTTCATGAATTTTGCGCAGTGTTTCTATTTCTTGCACCTGGGTTTATTTTCAGTCAAAGAAGCAGCTCAGATTTAGTTTGTTTATACGTCCTTAGAAATTTCAATTAGATTTGGCTTTCAATAATCCCAGCACCCTAATGTAGATAAATTGTACTGTTATTCATCGCTGTGACATAGATTTTAAAGATGGAGCGCTCTCTCTCTCTCTCTCTCTCTCTCTCTCTCTCTCTCTCTCTCTCTCTCTCTCTCTCTTTCTCTCTTTATCTGTATGTGTTGGGGATAGAACCCAGGGCCTTGTGCATGCGAGACAAACACTGTACCACAGATCTATACCCACAGTGGAAGCTTTTAATGACCGTGGGCAACTTTACTGGATCCTCACCTGTGCTTTTCTGGGCCCTTTATCTATTTTGAATGAATTTGGAGAGGAATGAATAAGTTAGTCATTTCCATTATTTTTCTGAAGGACCTATATAAAAAAGAGAAAGCCTTCTCTTCCATCTGCTCCAGTAGCACCCTGCCTAAGAGCAGCCAGTGATCCCTTGCAGCTGGTTATAGCCAAAGGTCTAGATGAGATATGCTAGGGCTTCAAAAGGGTTTTCAAATTCAAGAACACAGGTTAAAACCAATTGAGTTTTTCACATTCTGCCCCAAGTTTGCCTTGTGAAGAGATTAGAAAGCAAGTCCTCCAAAACAAGGGCAGAGATCTTTACCAGTGAAGAAGCGTTACACAGCCAGTCCTCCTAAGAACATAGCATGAAATGGCTTAAAATAGGCACGAAACACATACACATTATTTATTTAGATAAACAAATAATTCCCACTTGTGAAAACAGAAATAGCTGGCTGTGAAGACTTGATCATCTTTATTAGCAGAATAGGGGCCCTTTCAAAAGACTGCCTGTGACCAGGTCAGTGTCCCTCTAGACCCAGGATTCTGAGAGAAAGGATAATTCTGTACAGATCAATATAGTTTTCCTGGGTATAGAAATAGGCCTGGTTATGAAAGATAGAGACCAGGGCATGACTCAGGTGTAGGGGCAGGAAAATATACTGACCACACAATAGCTGCATGATAAACACTCATCAGCTTATGAAGACAAATATTCTTATAAGCCAGTTTAATATCACTCTGGTTAATATGTGACACTAACTCATTTTTCTCATGGTTCTCACTGGTACAAGACAACTTTACAGACATATACATATTGCACAGAACTCTATGACAGGTTTTCACAGGGGAAAGTTTCTATCTGGTCCCTGCTGTTTCCCACAGAAGGTTGGACAAGAGTTTCCCAAGTCACTGTTCATCGTAACCCGAGTGTGCTTCTAGTGAAAGGCCATGAGTTCATCTCTACTTCATTGGCAAACTCTAGTGACACCAGGTGGCCTTAGTCGTAAATAAGAATCATTTAATATGTAGCAATTGCTGCAGCTGTGACTCTTTTCCTTTGCCAGCAGAACTTGAGCCTTTATAGGTGTTCAGGGACTCAAGAAGAGAGACAACATTTAAAATATGAGCAAACCAGGCTCTGGTTGACCATTATTCTTGAGGGGAGTTGTTACCTTGTCAGGGGAGCTTGCTGTTCCCTTGCCAGTACAACTTTTCCTCTACTTTTTTCTTTTTCCATCGGCAGAGAAGCAGCATCTTAAAGGTCTTCCGGAAGGTTCTATTGCAGAGGGCATAGCAGATGGGGTTGACTGTGCTGTTGACGTAGCACAACCAATAACCCAAGTGCCACAGGGTGATGGGGACACACTTATCACAGAATGTGGAAACCAGAACCATGATGTTATAAGGGGCCCATGTGATGATGAAGGCCAGGAGAATGGCACTCAAGGTCTGGGCTGCTTTCTTCTCTTTGACTAGGACCATTCTCTTACGTTTGGTCATTTGATGGCTGAGGCTGGGATCAAGGCCCTTTGTTGAAGGGTTCTTGGACATTGGGAAGGAGCAGGGCATGATTTTTACCTTGCGACAACCGTTATTGGTCTCCTGTGTCCCATCAGCTTTAACCACCAATCGGAACTTGTAGGTCACACACTTCTGACTCTTGAGTCTGTGAGTAGCAGCTGGAGATAGAAAGTATTTTGGGGAGTCATAGTCATTTTTTTCAGACTGAGCTTTCACAAAAGTCTCCTTGGTCTCTTCAGCACTGAATTGTTCCCTTGGGCTTTCCTTTGCTTGACTCTTGTAGACCACTTGGAAGACAGGGTCAGTGGTGGACTTGTCCTCATCCTCGGAGGAGGGGTAGCTGCTACAGGTAGTAAGCTGCTCTGCATTGGTCCAAGTGGTGCTTGGGCCACTGGCTTGGGATGGCTTCCCTGGGGTGGAGGTGCTCCTGCGAGAGGAGGACCAGGAGGCCTGGCTCTGCTCCCTTTGGGCCACGCTAGGTTGAGGGCAGCTGAGGCAGGATCTGAGCAGAGCCCTGTGAGCTGGCTTTCTCTTCTCTACTTCAGCCACAGAGTCAGAGCCCTGGAGGTCAGCCAGGTCCTTGGTTCGCTTTTCTGTTTCCCGGTAGATTCGGCAGTAGAGGATTGTCATGACAGACACAGGGATGTAGAAGGCAGCAATAGCCGTGCCAAAAGTGATAGTGGGCTCAGAAAGAAACTGGATCTGACACTCATCAGGTGGTACGGTGCGCTTTCCAACCAAGTACTGCCAGCAGAGGATGGCTGGGGCCCAGAGGATGAAGGAGATCAGCCAGGCCAAGCCAATCATGACACCGGCCCTTTTTGGGGTACGCTTGGCCCGATATGTCAGGGGCCTGCTGATAGAAAAGTAACGGTCGAAACTGATCACCAAAAGGTTCATGACAGAAGCATTGCTGGCCACATAGTCTAGCGCAAGCCAGAGGTCACAAGCCAGGCTCCCAAGAACCCAGCGTCCCATGAGGATGTAGGTAGTGTATAGGTTCATGGAGAAGATGCCAATGATGAGATCTGCACAGGCTAAGCTGAGCAGGTAGTAGTTATTGACCGTCTTGAGTTGACTGTTGACTTTGAAGGAGATCATGACCAAGACATTGCCCACAATGGTAATCATGCTGACCACAGCAGTCACCGCTGCAATGGTAATGACTTCCCACAGCTTGTGACGTTCCAAAGGCTGGCGATTTCCTGGGGTGCCACTGACAGTGGTTGCATTGTGGTAAGACTCCCCTTCCATTCTGGGGAATTTACATTAGCGTTAAGTCGTAGGTTCTAGACTTCTCACTTCTTGTATCTCACCTCTTCTTGCCAGAATCTGGAAAAGAGGGAACCACAATTAGCTTGCTCACTAGCATGGATTCTTTTCCAGCCATTGCCGATCACCTGTAACAGAAATGTCATTTGTGTATATTCAGAGAAATATGCTGCATTCTTTACATTTTTGTTAGCATTTTAATAACAGCATTATCTTTTCTTATGATTATCAATGTGTGAATGCCCTCCCTGTGCATGAAACTGCTGCCCTCTTGTGGCGATTTTTATTTATTTATTTATTTATTTATTTATTTATTTATTTGAGACAGGGTCTTGCTCTGTAGTCCAGGCTGGTCCTGAACTCACTATGGAGCCCAGACTGGTCTTGGACTCAGGGCAATCTGCCTGTCTCAGCCTCCAGAGTGCTGGGATTACAGGCGTGCGCCACCACGCCCAGTTTATGTGATGCTGGGGAATCAAACTCGGGTACTTAGCACTTGACTTAGCGCTTGCTAAGCAAGTGCTTTAACCGCTGAGCCATTCCTCCAGCCCTGTGGCGATTTTTAAAAAAGGGTTGATAAGATGGAGCAGGAAAAGGAAGTAGAATTTAATTATTGGGAAATAAGGATGTGAAATGACCTTAGATTGCAATGAGGTCAAGAACAGAAACCTTGCTTTTTAAAAACCTGTAGTAATACCTACCTAAATTGTGATGCACTGGAGAAAAAGACAAATGATATCTAAAATATTATCCCGTCTTAATTATTAAAAGTTATGGAGAGCCAAGGCTCAACATACCACTTTTCCCTGTGTGGGTGCACAAGCTCCATCTAGGAGCTTTGAAATTTGCCTGAGCTGCTGAAAGGAATCCCTCTATTTTCAGACTATTTCCAATGTCACTGAGCAGCTCTTTTCTGATTATAAAGTAATATGTTTCTTATAAAAATTCAACCAATGCCAAAATGTAAATTTAGGAAACAGTTCTGTGGATTCTCTCTTCTATCAGGTAAATAATGCTATCAGTTTAGTGTTCATTTGAGTGCTATCTCTCACATGCATATACAATAAATATTTAGGGTTTTTTGTGGTGGTGATAGTGGTAGCAGTAGGCATTGAACCCAGAACCTTTGCACTAAGCTACAGACCCAGTATTATTTTTTAAACAGTGTGTTACTAAATTGCCTAAACTGGGCTCTACCTCGTAATCTTCCTGCTTTAGCCTTCCATAGTGCTAGGATTACAGATAGGTGATTATTTTTAAATGGGTGCACTTCTAAAGTTTGCTCTCTGAATTTTGTTTGCTATCACAGACAGCTTTTATATCCATACATTTAAAGTTATCTTTTTTCATTTTAATGCATATTATCCTACATGATGGAGGTCCTACATTTAATCTAACTTTTGACAAATTAAAAAATTTAAAACTAAATCTTTTTCTTTTGTAGATTAGAAATCTATGTATGTGATAAAGAGTTTGATGAAGGGTGAGGTCTGCCTCCCAAGCTCCCAGCCTTCCTCTGTAGGTAGGTAACTACTGATACAATTCATCTTTGCTTTCTGAGATATTTGATGCTACATAACAAACATCATTTTAATTACAAAATTCTGGGCACTCTATCATGATGAGTGTGAACAGAGAAGTATCTTCTTGATGACCGTTAAATTGCACACCTCATGGTCAATAAGTGCTCAACCAATTGGTCCGGTTTAACAGTAATAGACCCAAAGGTCACACTTTTGAAGGGCTATCATATTTTCTTAGCTTTCTTTTACATTTTCAACTGTAATTGTGTTTTCCTAATACTTCAAATTCAATAAGGAATTGAAGTGATGTTACCTTGTACCAGAAGCCAGATTTCCTCAACTTTCTTTTTTGTACCCCTTTTTACATCCCAAATACATGCAGTCCAGTCTACCTCTGACTCTTCCTTTTGTCGGCCCCTTTACGCTCCTGCTGTCACCACTCTGGTCCAGTCTCTTGCTACCTTAATGTGGAATTATTCAGGGTCATCAGCATCCTGAAATCCATAAGAGCAAACCCGAAGGATGCCAAATCAATGGGCAAAGACTTGCCAGCACCCGAAAAGCTGAAGTTACTCTACACCCTGCAATTCTGGTGACAATGCTATTGTGGATTGTTTCCCAGTCATCAGAGCTGAGCTGCCCAGTAGAAGAAGGGGTTATAACACTCCCCCCCCCCCCCATTTTCTCTTTCCTTTCTTTTCCCGGTACATATCTACTGAATGTCTATCATGTGACAGACTATAAATGCTGTAGACACCATGGAACAGGACGTGGTCTTTGCCCTCAAGTCACTTACTGGGTATAAAGAGCAGGGCTGGAGCATGCCATGGGGCTCGGTAAGGGTCATCTAACCCAGTAGGTGGAGTGGGGTCAGGAGGTGACTCCCTCCCACGAAGAGAGTTTAGAGCCTCAGCCGGGACTTGAAGAATAAATGGGTATTGGCCAGGCAAACAGTAAATGGGGAGTGACTGGCAAGAGCATATGGGTGAAGCCACCCAAACCCTTTGGGAATCTTGTTCAACCACCACTTGCCCTAGCTACTGGGTATGAAGCTATAGGACTTAATGTGTGTTCTGATGACCCTGCTTTGGCCCTATTCTCTTTTGCCTTTGGGATGGGAATGTGTCTTACTTTCTCAGGGCTGAGACATAATATCTGACACCTAAAACTTAGAAAGATTGATTTTAGCTCAGAGTTTTAAGAGGTCTCAGGCCATTCATGAGTAGCTAGCAATGGCAAAAGGGCCTAGCTAGAGAAGAGCTGTTCATCCCATGGCAGACAGGAAGCAGAGTCACAAAGGAATGGGGAAGCTAGTGTTTACCCTTCCAAATCATGTCCCAGTTATCTGCCCCTTCCCACCAGGTCCTACCTCTTAGCAGTGGAGGAAACTGGTTTAACTCCCATAATTGAATTACCTTCCAATGAGGCTTTGGGGTACATTCCAGATCTAAACCCTAACAGGTTGTTTATCCAATACCATGTACCTTTGGGATTATGTAACTTGTTGATTTTTACAGAGATTCATAGCTAAGAATTTGCCTTGAGGCTCAGGAGAGACTTGGACTTTGGAGAAATGGTAGAACTGTTGAGACTTTGGGGAAGGGCTTGTGTTTCTCACTGTATGCAGGTTAACTGTATTGTTAGGTGGGCTTATGAACTTGTTACTGTCTTTATTTGGAGATTAAATATGGGTTAAGTAGATGCATTTATATATGAAGTTGATAAGTGGTGCAATGTGGCAGTTAGGGTAGTATCTCAACCTGATTGGTTTGGGATTACCCAGTAGAACTGGTGCGGCAAACTTCTGTGTGTGTCTGGGTAGATGATGGAGTTGTGATCTTGGGATCTATATGTGGCCTCTCACACCATACTCTCTGGTGTTACTTTCCTGTTCTGCTACTCAGCTGACAAACTAAGCAGCTTTGTTCCACCACAGCCTTCTACTGTGTTTCTGCCTTTGATCCAATCTACCACGGACTGACAACACCCCTACCCCCTGAATCTATATTACTAGATTAAGCCTCTCTTAAGGTGCAGCTGTTGGGTATTATGTTCCAGCAGCAGGGAAGATGACTAAGATATACTCTAAGAATGAGTCATTAAAAGGTAAAAACTATCTTGTAAGGAGAGAGTGGGTAAAGTTGCTGGGCAGATGTTCCTAAGTTAATAAGCAGAGATAGGAAGTGTCATAATGAAGATGCTGGCTCTGGGCTGGGTCAGAGACTCCTCCATAACAATACAAGGCAAGGCACAGTATACAGATGCAAGCACGTTGCGACTTTTAGTGATAGTAGTGGTAGAAATTCTTTCATGATTGCTTCTATTTCTTTTGTTATGGTCTCCTGCAATTTTAATTGAAGCATTGCTATCCATCTTTTAACTTTCATATAAGCACCAAATTTTAGTATCTGCCAATTAAAAACCCCATCAAGAACTTTCCTCCAGAACAAAACGATGCTCATCCCTGCACATGTCCAAATCTAAAGTCTACCAAAACGAAACCAAACCACCCACACAGAAATAAAAAGTAACGAAAAAATCACATTGTAGGGATCCATACATGTCTCAGTCTTTGCTATGCTAATTATCCGTAATCTGATTTTCGCAAAAATAATATCCTAGCTCATCAAAATATACATTTTCTTTTATCAATTAAAATATTTGAAATAGAGAAAAGTGTGTACCAACAACTGCCTGACCATTTTCGTATCATGTACTGCATACATAGTGCAGGAAAGAATTTGCAGCACAGAACATTAGGAGATAGTCATCTTCAAGGTTTAGCTTTCTTCCAAACAGTGTAAAATACCCACAACTCTAAGTATGATGGGACACACACTATCTCCTTTGAGAATTCTATGGGACAGTATAGGCACCCAAGCTGTTCTTCATAGAGTGACGGGGCTTCTGTCAAATTGACTCAGTTGCTTTGTGTGAAATATTTTCCATCCTGCTTTAATACTTTCATTGAGAGGTCAAGAATCAGTCTGAGAAATCCCCATGAGGAATCCTTCTGTGGAGATGGGAACAGCTGTCAGGTCATTAATCACATAATCAAACGCTATTCCTTTTCTGACATACCTCTTCAGGACTGGAATACAGTCTTCTATCAGGACTTATCAGTCTCCCGTAAGTCTGTCTGAGACATCAGCACATGCTTTCCGCATATATTTCTTACATGCTTCAATCACCATTTGGTCAATTTCTACCATAATGGCCATCTTTGGTTTCAGTTTGACTATTTCACAGAATATGCCCCATCTACACCACCCAGAATTGGTACTTCCTTGCCGGTGTAATCTTCTTTGCCACTGCCCATGATGGCCTGGATATATGCCAAATCACTCTCTGCCAAATTAACATTCCCACTAAGAATGAGAATATTCCCAAATTGCTTCGAGTGTAGAATTTTAATGTTCATCATACACCACTTCATCTGTCATACTCAACTAGGCACCCATCGACTGTGGGCCAGTGTCTGCCAGAGGCCCCTCCTCGAACTAGGGGGGTAGACACTTCACCTGCCCCATACTATCCTGACTCAACTCTTTCATTTTCTTCTACTTTGTTCAAAAGGTTGGCAATTTCTTCTTTGCCCTGTATATCACTATTAAATCTCTGAAGGTCCATCAATTCCAATCCATGTGGGTAAATTCTCAAATTGGCAAAAGTGCCATTTTTTTTTTTTTGTGTGTGTGTGAGTTGCTAAGTAGCTGTGCTCCTCCCAGGTGTGTACTGATTCTGCCATGCCCTGCTTCTGTAAAACGGACTGCAGGCCTTTTAGAATGGTTTTGCAATCAGCTTTGGAACTGAGCATGAAGTCAGGTGTGCTGTGCTGTGCAGCTGCCATAGTGGGGTGAGGCCCTGTGCCATGCCTGGGAGACGTGGCTGTGGTAGACTGGAGGCTGGGCAGTGTCAGGCTGCAGCTGGCTGGGAGTGCTTGGTGCTGGAGGAAGCCAGAAGCAGGAGCTCCCTTTCTCCATGAAATCGGAATGGTCAACAGCCAAGAGTGAGGATAAAAGGACATTGGAGAAGGCATCAGGTCCTGTATTTTGTATTTTAGGACTTAGTGCCATTCATTTTTTGGAGTTGTCTAACCCACCTCTCAGCATCTGAAGTCTCTTAAAAGTTTGTACGATCTGAGAGGCAGTTTGCTTTCTCCCATCTCTACCAAATACAGGCTGTGGACCTGGTCCTGAAGAAATAGCTCATTACCAAACCTCTCCCTCTAGGGCCTGTGAGCATCCCTCAGCAGGAGGTGCAAATGTTCAAAAATATATAGAAAAATATAAACTTTTTTGAGAAAATTCAGTGTTTTCATTTATATTTTTCATATACTTAGCATTAGAATTCAGTAAACTACAGAAAAATCTATTTACTTCAAAAGAATCAAAGATTTGTCCCACAAATTTTTATTTGCAAGGGGACAGTGCAATTAAATCTTTCCATGTCCCTTTCTACCTACAATAGTTTGAATGTTTGTTTCCTCCAAAATTTCTATGTTGAAATCTAGTTGATACTGTGAGGGGAGGGTATTAGGAAGTGGACCTTTGAAAAGGTCTTGCTCAGGAGGGTAGGACCCTCATGAATGGCATCAGTGTCCACATGAGGGAGATCTCAGAGTTTCTCCTTTCCACCTGTAAGGACATAAGAAATGCCGTGAATTGGACAGTGGGCCATCACCAGGCAGGGAATTTACTAGTGCTGTGATCCTGGACTTTCCAGCCTCTAGCACTGTAAGCCAAGAATTTCTGCTGTTTATAAGCTATGAAATATATGACATTTTGTTTCCATAGCCTAGATAGGTCAGGACACCCCTCTTCAAGACTGACCCTGACCATAAAAGCTTGGTTTGCAGGAATTTGCCCATTGCTGTGGTATAAACCTCCCAACTACCACCCATTTCAAGTTGCCAACGTTAGTTTTTTTGTTTGTTTGTTTTTTTCTGTAGTCCAGATTGGTCCTGAACTCACTGTGGAGCCCAGGCTGCCCTTGGACTTATGGCACTCCTCTTGTCTCAGCCTCCTGAGTGTTGGGATTACAGGCTTGCGCCACCCTGCCTGGCTTATGTGGTGCTAGGGAATTGAACTCCGGTACTTAGCACTTGACTTAGTGCTTGAAGTGCTTTAAGCACCGAGCCATTCCTCCAGTCCCTCGAGCTGCCAACTTTATGCCACTAACCACACTGGGAAGAGTTAATGTGCCAAACTGTTATTGTCCCTAGCCACTCAGGGGATGGGGCACAGCTTTTCCAATGTGCCATTTATCTGGTACTGGAGGCTGAGTCCTGGGACTTCACAGTGAGTGATATCCCCAGCCTCTTTCTCATCTTGCAAAGTTGCTAAGCTGCCCAGGCTGAGCTTCGAACTTGGAATCCTTCTGCATCAACTTCCTAGAGTGTTGGGATTGTGTTCTTAAAAAGGTGCTGAGGTTCTTAAAAAAAAAAAAAAAGCCTTTCCTAGCCTTGTCAGTGGCTAGATCCTCAGTACCACAGACACAAAGACACAGATACACACAAAACAAATACAAAGCAAACCCTGGACATTGCCCCTAACTTTGCAAATGGATAGGAAATCGTAATTCTCCTATTTCCTGCCTGTCCTAGTTTCTGCCCTCCTGTCTCTCAGGTTAATTCAGGCTCTAATTATGGAGGCCTGGACTCTTAGTGGTTTCCTAATGCTTACGTTTCAATCCTTCGGTACAGTGATTTCTTGACAGTTTAATGGTTAAGGATGTAGACTTTGAGGCCAGGCCATGCTGGGTTTGAATCATTCAATTACTTCCTAGCTATGTTATCTTAAAAGTTACTATTAGAAGATCTGTAAAATGGGGATAATACTAATGCACTACATAGGGCTGCTGATGAGGTTCAAATGAATTAGAAGCACTTAGGGCTGTGTTTACTGCATTTTAAATGCTCTGCAAATGTTAACTATTTTAAGAACGTGATTCTCCTGATGAGCTTTCTGAAGTTTCCCCAGCCTGGAAGCCTCTCCTGCTCTTTCCCCCTCACTCATCAAGCAGGCCAACTCCTGCTCAACATCAGGTTTTGGCTCAGGTGTGTATTTCTCATGAAACTTCTTTGGGCTGGGCCTTGAACCTCTCATTGCACTCAATGCACTCTAGACTAAATAACTGTTTATAGGATTATGGTCGTGGTGGGGAGAGTGACTTCAGGATAGGGACAGAACAGACAAAAGCCTTGACTAGTGTTAAGCAAACACAGGGACAGAAACCGGCAGGAAGGAAACATTTCTTTTGCCAGGCTGATGTTTTGCTTTTGTTTCCATTATTTTCACGTAAGTTTCTGTAGTAGGAAAAGTGGCTCTCCTACATCTGCATAACCAATTGTTCCTTTCCCTCCTCCTTAGAGAGGGCCTAAGGCAGAACACCAGGTCCAGCCTTATCTAGCTATGCAATTTTGGGCAAGCCTGTTTAACTGTTTCATTAAAATATAATTTTTATTTGTGCATGTTTGTGTTACACATTACACACAGCTTGAGCGACTGGTGTATGTCAGAGAAAGGGAAAGTAAAAAAAGTTCTATAGGGTTGGAGGAATGGCACAGCTGTTCCTGCGTGAGGCCTTGGGTTCCTCAGCACCACATAAGCTGGGTGTGGTGGCAGCACTTGGGAAGCTGCCAGGACTGCCGTTGAGTCCAAGGCTTGCCTGGGCTCACAAGGGAGTTCTGGACCAGCCTGGGCAGCAGAGGGAGACCCTGTCTCAAATAAAAATAAAACTGTTTAACTTTCCAGGGCTGTTTCCTCTTCTGCAAAGTGATAACAGGACCTACTTTACAGGCCTGTTAAAGAGAATTAAGTGCTGTGCACTCAGTTAGTGTGAGCTAAAGTAAGTCTACAGAAATTCTCCCAAAGACCTCCTACATCCCTCTACCAGACTGAGTTTTTCTGTATCCGCTGGGGTCGCAGTTCATACCTCCCACCCCGTTCAGACATTCATACATTCTCCTTAATCCTGGCTTGAGTTGGGGTTTAAAAGAAACGTATTCATTTTTGACATCTAGGTGATTCAACCAGACAGGAATAAAAATAACTCGTTGTAAATGTAAGAACGCAACCAACCAATACTAACATCGTTACCTATCTGTACAAACCCTTTCCTAGGCATCTATGCACGGCTGATTTTAACCTCTATAAAAAACGAGCTCATGGCCAGGTGGTGGCACACTCCTGTCTTCCTAGTTACTCCGGAAGCAGAGGCAGGACGATCACAAGCTAAAGGCGTGTGGGGCAATTTACTGAGAACCTACTTCAAAAAGCAGAGTCTAATCGAGTGACACCGGCCTGTAATGGCTGGGAGGCTGAGGCAAGATCTCACAAGTGTGCCTGGGCAAGTTAGCAATTTAGCCAAAACGTGGCCCAAAACGGGAGCGGGAGGTGGGAGGGGGGTGAAAAATGGGCTAGGTTCAGCGTGAAAACGCCGGTTCAATCCTCAGTACCGCAAAGTGCAATGACCCCACACGCACGGTCCCGCAGCGTCTTACTCAGCACGACCCCCGCCCGCTGAGGCCGGGCCTGCCCCGCCGCGCCCCGCCCCGCCCCGCCCCGCCCCAGCGCGGCCCGGCCGTCGCCCGTGGCTCCTCGCGCGGCCGCTTCCGGTGGGGCCCGGGCTTCGGCGCGGCGGCCACATGCAGGCGGAGCGAGGAGCCCGGGGCGGCCGCGGGCGGAGGCCGGGTCGCGACCGGCCCGGCGGGGACCGGGACCGAGCCGGAGCCGCGGCGGCCGGGGCAAGAGGCGGCGGAGACGGAGGCGGCCGCCGGGGTCGCGGGCGGGGCTTCCGCGGCGGCCGCGGAGGACGGGGCGGAGGCGGGCCGCGAGGCGGCCGCCGGGAGCCGTGGGGCCGAGGCGCCGGGGCGGGAGCGCCGGTAAGAGCGGCTGGCCGGCGAGCGGAGGCCGAGGGCCGAGGGGCGCGGGGCGCGGGGCGGGAGGCGGCGCACCCGTGCGCACGTGGCGGCCGGGGGCGGGGCGGGGCGTGGGCGGGACTTCCGGACTGGGGGCTTCACCAGCGCTTCGCGGTCCTGACCCTGTGCGCGGCGCTGGCTATGCCCCGACCCTAGGGCTGAAGCGGAGGACACCCGTGGAGCCTGTCGTGGGTAATTTAGCGCCTCAGACCGTGTCTCAATAGTAAAAAGTGGGTTACATCACTATGATACAGAGAGAAGAGAGAGAGGAAGAGAGAGAAAGGTGAGAGAAAGAGGAGAGGACACGGGGAGGGGAGGGAGAGAAAGGAGACAGGTGAGAGTGAGAGGGAGAGAAGAGAGAGAGAAGAGTGAGAGTGAGTGAGAAAGAAGAGGAGGAGAGGAGAGAAGAGGGGAGGAGGAGGAGGAGAAAGAACACCTGGGGCTTGTTAGCATGTTAGGGCTGTGGCGGGGCCTGGTCTCTGGGCGCCCACGGCCTTTCCCTTGCAGGGACCTGTGATTAGGAAGGAAGGAAGAATTTGGTCTGTGTTTCCTGCCTCTGCACATAGTGGGCGTATAAAAAATTCGAATTCCTCAGTCAGGATATACATGTTTAAAAATTGTTACAGTAAAAGACACTTTGCCATTAAGCTCCCTCAAAATAGTTGCCCTTGCTGCAGACACACGCATCCCGTGCTGTCCCGGGGTTCCTCCCACTCTCTGAAGCAGCCCTCGAAGTCCTCTTCATGAATGTCCTTATGAGGTGTGAGCCAAAGTAAGGATGAGTGTCCGTCCTCTCCCACTCTATTCAGTGGCTCTGGCTGTGTGCGGCTTTCTGGGTCTTTCTCAAAGTCAAAATGACCGTAATGTTTTTGAGTCAGCTCAGGACATTGAGGCAGGACGATTAACGGTGAGGTATTTTTTTTCCTGTAATTTAAAAACTGAAACATTCACGGTCACTTTTGATTGTACCTGTGTAATCTTTATTCTTACAGGTTTAATTGATGTACCTGGGCTGTCATAGCTAGTAGGAGAGCTGTGACTCACACCCAGCTGCCCCTCATTGTGATCTGTTTCGTCTCTCTATTTTTGTGAACCCTTAACCACTTCACAGAGACTGATTTACTTGGCAGCAGAGATCATGTGTTAGTAGTTGTTGTAGTAATGATACCTTTGTTACTAACCACAGTGGCTGGTGCACAGGTCTGTACTAATGTGTTCTTAATTTGTTGAGTGAACAAAGATGTGTCTTTGTTTATTTCTCAAGCGCCACATAAGTTGGGCATGGTGGGGCATTCCCAGTACTCAGGAGGCTGAGTCAGGAGGATTGTTACGAGCTCAAGGCCAGCCTGGGTTCCATAGTGAGTTCGGTACTAGCCTGGACTACAATCTTCTTCGTATACTTCTCTATATACTTTATTCTTAGTGAACAAGAGTGGTGAAAGTGGGGATCCTCCTCTTGTTCCAAATATTTTTTTGATGAGCTGATAGTGGGGAGGAAACTGCATCTATTAGCAGTGCTTTAAGGGTTTCACTCTCTATAAGTAGTAATGAAGATAGCTCACATTTTTTTAGTATGAGATGAGGAAAGTCAGACATAGTTACATAACCCACATTTAGGACAGGTTAAATAACTTATGTGCTATTAACTACTCACTAGAAAACTGCTGAGCCTTGTTTACATAGATCTTTTGACTTCAGAGCCTTTTCTTTCAATCACTACTTTGAGCCTGGCATAACTTTAAGATTTGAAAAGGAGAGTGGAGAAAGACTTCAGTGATGCTTTTCATATACTTAAAAAATTATCAGTAAGCTGGCATGGTGGCTCACACCTATAATCTCAGCACTTGGAAGGCTGAGGCAGGAGGATTACCTTGAGTTCAAGGCCAGCTTGGGCTACATAGTGAATTCAGGACCAGCCTGAGCTACAGGGCAAGATCCTGTCTTAAAGTAGCAGTTATTTGAGTATTAGCAGATCTTTGCTTTCTTGCTATTTATTTATGAGACTGGTCACACAGTGTTGCCCAGGCTGACCTTGAACCTGTGAACTCAAGCAATCTTGTCTCAATATTCCAAGTAGGTAGGATTACAAGCATGTACTGTCACACCTGGTTGTATTCACTTTTTAGTTACTTACATTCAATAAAAGGTAAGATTATATGCTGCCCTGATGCAAGAATTTAAACTGACTTAGAAATTAGAGGCATACTCTTCTTACCAAACTTTTGCTTTGTAGATAACAAGTAAATTTCTTGCCTGACTGGGAGTCAATATTAGATGCCTTTGTATTTTTTTATTTCTTTCCCTGACCTCACTAGTTCAAGTTGAGAGTGAAGCTAGAGAAAGAACTGATGGCCAGTAGATTCTGGCAGTTTAAAAGACACATGTTCCATCTTCCCTGTTGCTGAATGGATTTGCCTGCATCCTTCCAGCCAGCTAGACGTTGGGAGCTTACTAAACTCAAGCTCATAAGACATAGCCTTGATTCCTGTTTTTTTGAGAAAGCCTGAGGCGGATTTGATTACTAACTGAACATGGTGAAGAGTCCCAGTAGAAAATTACCTTCAGATTAGCTTTTGGCCTTCTTGACCTTCCCCCCGTCACTGCAAGCCCCTGATCAAAAACAGTAACTGTTGGGGCCCTCTTATTCTGGTTAATATGTACTATGTTGACGCCCTCTTTTCTTACTGACCTGTTATTTTCCCTGCATACTTCTGTTATCTACACAGACACCTGATCCTGAAACAGTTTAGCTTGTACTCTACCTAAAAATCTTTGAGAAACCATGTATAATGTTGTGCTTTTAAGTGTATAACATTTGTAAAATCAGCGGTTCAGATGATTTCAAAATATCAAAATTGTAGCATATTGTGTGTGTTGAAGTTTAAGATGATGGCAATATTTTAATAAGTGGGTACCTTCTAGGTACTGTAGCAATTTGATATTTGTCTTTACCATTTAAGAATCACATCAATAAAACTTTCATCAGGGAGGTTTTAATTGATTTCTGTTTTTAAATTTGTTGTACGTATGTATGTATATACTAGAGATTGGGTCCAAGGTCTTCCCCTGAGCTTCATTTCCAGCCCGTTTTTATTTTTGATTTTGAGTTGGGGGTCTCACTGAATCAGTCCGTTGCCCAGGCCAGGCTGGAACTTATGATCTTCCTAAGTCTCCCAGAGTGCTGGGGTTATAGGTCTGTGTGACTGGGTCTGGCTTGGAGGAAATCTTCAGGGGTGCAAAGAAAGATATATTTATAGGGGGAAACGTTCCTCAGAGAAAATGACCAAGCTGAATACATTGGAGAAATAGGTAATGAAAGAGAAAAGGAGTGGTGAGAGTATGGGATGTCAGGTTTCACTTTTAATGTCAAATTTTTATCTCTGCAAAGATTTGCGCCTTATATCCAACCTTCCTTGATCCCACTTGTGTCTGTAGAATGATATGTAACATTTCACATCTTTCTCTTTGGGTCTGCAAACACACGTGTTTGTTCATGCAGACGTTTATTATGATTTTTTATTATAATGTTAATTTTAGTCACTCAACTTTATTGATAAAATAGGCTTCTAAGCAGTACACACCCTCAGACATAAATGTAAAGTTCTGTTTAAGAAAGAAAATATAAGGTGGAAAACTCTGTTAACAAGGTAAATACATGTTTTTAAAAACTCAAGACCTTGAAATTATATCTGAGAAAAAAGGCCAAGAAATTAACTGATTTGTTTATAAAAATAATTACTTATCAAGTACTGTTTTATAATAGAATTGCTTCAGACTTAATCTCAACTGTGTGGCTTATTTTCTTTAATTCCAACTAAGGATAAATATTTCAATGAATATGCCGTTTAAGGAATAAGTTCCTACAAACCAATAGAAAAGCTTAGAAATGAAAAAGTATTTTTTTAAATAAAAATATCAAAACCTCTGAATAAGAAACCTCATGTTTGGGTTCTTTGCCCTTTTCTAATTGGCCCTATCCACTCCAAACTTAAGATAGAAAATCTCTGAGGTGAAAAGTAGTTTTGTATTTTACCAATATGATATTATATGTAAAAATTATCGTGTAAAGTATTATTTCTTTAACAAATGATACATACAAAATTTTACAAAATTTTTTTCTGCTTGTGCTAGTTATAATTTTAATCTGCTTTAATATAAGTTAGTATAACATCTTTAATCATATTTTGATAGTCTTATCCTTTTATTCTGTAATCACTACAAAGCAAGAATTTAGATTTCAGCTGGTGTGAAAACATATTTCTATATCTGATGGTTTTAAAAAATGTACATAGTACTTGATTTTAAAAAAAGAAAAATACCTGTAAGTCCATACTTTTCCACCTCCCTTTCCAAATGAAGTGTTGTAAGAAAAAATGTATAGGTTTTGAGGGCCAGATGGAGCTTAAAAACCGATCCAGAATTTTTGTTTTGAAATTTGAATCTGTGTGTTGTGGTTTGGATCTGCAGTGTCCCCCAAAAGTCTCATGTACCTACAGATACTGTATAGTGTTGGGAGGTTGGTCCTGACTGGAAGGGACAGATGCTTGGAATTTACCTAGAGGGGCTTGTGCTGGTTCTGCTCTTCCTCCCAGTCTCTCCCTGTACTGCCATGTTGTGAGGATCTCTGCCCCAGAAACTCCGGTTCCAGCTTTAGCTGCAGCCCCACCATGTGATTCCACCATTTTCCAGCTGCCCACCCTTGAATGGACTGAGATCTTCTGAAACTGTAAGCTACAATAAATCTTTCCTCCCTAAGTTATGGATGTCGGGTATTGAGTCACAGTGATGAAAAAGTAACGAAGATTTATAATTTGCATTTACTTCTAAATACCTGTACTCCAGCATGGACTTCTGAAGAAGTAGTCATAGTATATAACCACTTAGAGCTTATTAGGCAAGCACTTTTTAACCTCAGCCATTCCTCTCCAGCTTATGAATTGACTTTGAAATTACCGTACCTTTCTTGCTATATCAAACATTTTAATTCTTCAACCTAAAAGAACTCTATAATATACTTAAATATCAACCAGAGAAAACAAAAACCTCATTTTCATTACTGATAGACAGCCAACACTTATTCTTTCAAAGAAGTAGCTTAACCTACTAAATGTGTCTATTGTAAAATCTTCTTAGAAAATAGTATTTCTTTCAATCCTGAAATGATGTTTCATACACTCAAATAGGTATGGACAACAGCTAAATAAGTGTCAGCAATAGTAAATTAGCTACAATTAAATTAATTATCTCTTGTTTGTGAAACAGATAAAACCTTCCTAGGGCCTTTAAGCCTGAGTGTGCTCTTCAACAAAAAATTTAACTGGAAAGTAAGCAGTCTTGTGAGTCTCATGGTACATAAACAGTTTGTTACTTCTGACACCAAGCCGGAAGGAAAATATTTAGTATGAGGGTCTCCTATTCACATAGGCATGGCAAAAACTTATATCTTAAAACTGGGGTAATTCTAGGAATTCCCAAATATTTATTGGAAATATGTGAGTTTATTTAAGTACGATCCTTTCATTTGTTTACCAGTCAACAGCTCAGTGTCTACATTCCATAATGTTTTGCAGTAAAGTTCATGACAAATAACACAGTTTTGTTGCTGTCTCTTAGCCAGTGCATTGTACATACTACAGAGGAGGGAATCGGATTGACTGGACTCCCTCCCTCCCTCCCTTCCTCCCT